>ARYC01004143.1:0-12766 GCA_000711775.1 Oxytricha trifallax
ATCTCACTACTGCTATGATTGTAATAATTTTAAATATTCATTTCCATCAAATAAAAGATAAACTTAATGTAAATATTAACTTATCTCTTATTAGAATGAGCTTGAATTATCTTGATTCAAAACAAAAGATTGAAAATAATATCCTATAGAAGGTGATAATAATTTGATTAACAATCAGAAGGTTTAGAATATTATTTATATGTCTCCTACAAAGATCTAACCTCGGTGGTAGGTATTTAGATCGCAAAAGAAGTGGAAAATAGGTTTCTACTCGAGTATCAAAGTTTGATCAACCTCAAGATCTAAACATAATAATGACGCATCTGTAATAAGTGATGAAATCTTGCATCATATCAATTCAAGTAGATCATTAATAAGGCATGATATTTTAATAAAATCAATTAATTTAACGAAGTTCATTAATTAAATTAATAATATTTATTAAAAGCATGCATTAATTCATGCAAATAAACAAAACTTTCTTCTGTATAACATCTCGGCAGGGACTTGTGAAAAGAAAAAAGGTGAACTTAACAAATACCTGCTTAATTGTTTCATTTACTAAATGTACTTAGCAAATAATAACAAAACCGATTGAGTAAAATTAGTTTATTAGTACTTGCTCTTCAACTTAATGATATGGTTAATACTTGAACTTTCTCTCTAGTTGAACTTAATTATCTTCTTCTATCTAATTGTAATTTGGATGCGCATTAGTATCATCTATGCTCTTTCTGCTTATTTCTTTCACTTGTGCATTGTTCGCTCCACACCACTGAATTGAAATGGCTCCTTTCTTTAATAAGAATGCAACACCAGCTTAGAAGCTGTAATTCTCTCCTTAGAGAGGTAATTATCAAATTATTTTTGAAATTACAGAAATATATATATATATTATATTAATATTCAATATTCAGAGATAACATAAATAAAATAAAAATAATATAATTTTCAAGCATTACAATAAGTGGAGCTTATAAAAATCGGTTTGTTAATATTAATCTCTTATCCAAATTTTATACTAATCATGATTCATAATCAGAATATAAAATAAAACAGAAATATATTAAAATTAATTCTTCTTTTCTAGTATTATAGATTTATTAACAATTAAATATAATTCCACTCACTAAAATTAACTATTATCACTATATGGATATAACAATAAATAGTTATACTATAAAATTTTACTACTATTTCTTAATCAAATTTTAATCATAATTTTAAGAACTATATTTTTGTTTTTCTTTTGAATAGCTATTTCAATGTTATTAATGAAAAGAAAATATTTCTAAAATTCACTTATCGTTACAAATTTTTATTAATAATCAGTTATTATCACACAGCCAAATGGCAGGTCATTTTTCGTGATCACTATTGAGATAGGTATTCTTGAATTCTATCTGTGCATTTCCATCCTTAACTCATGTTGGTTAGACTTTCTCCTCTATTGACTTTTTCATTAAATTATTATTTAGCATTATCCAAAAATAGTGAGAACAATTAATTTCATCCATTGTCGACGATATTTGCTCTGACAATGATAAGGAGTCACTATCCTCAAACATCACATTAGAATATTTCCTTCAGCATTACAGCTATAATGGTTAAACTATCCACAATTCAGACATATTTAATTGAATATTTTAAAACATTCATATTATAAAATGAAATTACCAACCTCTACAATCCTGTCTTGTGAAAAACTTTAAATATCCATTCTCGCACCTTCTTCTCTCCATTATTTAGTAAATATTTTTAATTTGATTTGAGAATCGAGGTGTGTTAAATTTGCAGAAATATTGACTCTTTTATCTATCAAACATTCTACATTATTATATGTTCCAGTTGTGCTATTTATTTAAGGATCTTCACATAATTGCATTGTTTTCGAAAGAATCGCAATAGATTCTAGTAACATCACATTCATTTTAAATTTCTTGAAATAAAAAATACTTGTATAATCTATTTGCATGATTAAATTATTAGTCTTCATTCACATAAATCAACTGAAGTTTAGAGTAAATTTCAAATGAATTTGCCTCTCTTGAAATGAAAATTCCAAGTAGAAATGATAGCAATTCTGATAAAATCCAAAATTTTCTTTTTATTTGGCTGGTGAAGTCGAGCCAATACATGTATGAATGGCTTGAAACAATTTTAACTATCAAGGAATATCTGTTAGCCCCATATTATTAATCTAAATGAGGTGTAAGCATTCCTTTAACATTTCTAACAACTTGTAAAGCTAATCCAAATATCCGATTGCTTGACTAAAATGAGCAATAGCTAAAAGAGACTTATAATTGTAGTAATGAAGAGGCATCAACAAGGAAATTTATTGTGATGACAATTTTCTTATTGATTTGAGATTAAGAGGCAATTATATTATTATTAAATTATAATTATAAATGATAAAAAATGCATCAGGCTTAATCTCTAATTCTGTTAAATTGAAATTTCTCACTTATTTGATTTATAGCTCAATCCAATAATAGAGATTGATATATAAAAATATGTATGGTAGTTCATTTATTTTTAAATCTCCCTGATTCAAATTTCACTATCTCAATAAAATAGTTGTTATTAATCAGATGGGTTTGGAATCTAGGATTTAAATGTAAAAAAACAAAATATTTTTTACTGTTCTTTTTCATGCTTAGTGTTCAATTTGCCTTCCTAACTTCATCTATAGTTATTTGAGGGAATCCTTTTAGATTAATGTATTTCCTTAATATTGTATACTACATTTGGATTTGAGTATTCGTGAGAGACTAATTGAATATTTTTGCCAAAATTATTAAGGATTTGTGCTATTAATTAAGTCCCTAATATTTTATTTGTTTTAACGCACTAGATGTGGATAGAGTCCAAGACTTATTTATATTAACAGACTATATTTTTTTCCAAATACTTTTGAATGCTTGAGGAATCATTTGAATGTATTTGAGATAAACTTTTTAATACAATTTTAAAATTTGTCTTGAGTATTTGGAATTTTTTAGACTTTTATGTTTGTGTCAAAGTCAAGATTATTGTGAAGAGTTATTATGCATTAGCATTTTAATTAAAAAATAATTTTTACTAATTATACCCTTCTCTATACATCTCATATTTTTTAAGTCTTTTTAAAATGATAACTTTAAGTATTGAAATTAGAATTTTAAACGAAATAATTTAATGACCAAGCAAGATAGTCTTGAATAAGATGTCCACTATTATTATAAAAATAAAGTAGACTTGTTTGAATAGTCACATGGGTTTACTCGTGATTGTAGGTTTTGAAATTATTAAGAGTGAGGCTATTTTTGTGTAGTCCTTTGAGAATATAAATTATTGGTAGACGCATTAGCAAGGTATTGGGGGATCTTGAATCTATAGATATATGAGGATTTTGAATTTTAAACAATCTGTATATGAATTCTCTAGAAATTTTTCGGTTATTGAAGTACATATTTAGTCCAAGGCACCAAAATTCTATTTTTTATCAAGAAATTCTTAAAGATTAATGTTTGAGAATCAATGTATACACACTTCTAATTGTTTATAACAGGCTTATGGTAATGCGATCTTTTAGAGTCTTCCTAAATGAAGAAAACGTTTTAATCTTTTTTTTTCAATAGAAAAGCTATATTATGAGTAAAAATTCTTTATAATACTTATTTATATTTCTCTTTGTAGGTTTTGAGTCCATCATTCAAAATGAACATAAAGAAAAGGAGAGAGGTTTTACTCCCTTAAGAAATTATATTGCAGACTTTAATCTTTTTCCTACAAATTTAGATTGAAGTTTATAGTAGATCAGTAGCATTTATGACAATTTATCCCACATATAAATGTTGGTTACTAGATTTATTAAGTCTTTTGTAAGTAATCAGGCTCTGGATTGAGGAAGTAAACTATTTGATATGCTCAGCAGCCTCAACTTGTTAAGAATAATAAATTTTTTCATTCAATAATCTTCCACCTATATTCTCTTATGTAAGCTAGTCAGATTCTGGAAAGTTATTTTTTGTGGTAAGTACAATCTTGCTCCTTAGAATGTGTTGTTATTAATGACATTTACCTCTTAATAATGTTGGATAATCTTGTAATAGCCCTTGAATAAAAAATATAAAATACATCCTAAACATAACCGCTCTTTCTATATTTTATATCGCTAACTTAATAATAATAAATTAGTATTAAATAAAAGATCGCCTACCAAATCAAACGAAATTGAAATCTTAATAAAAAAAGAGATTAAATGAAAGAGAATATTCCATTTAATATGGATTTAATCAATAAACTTAAATTAGTTTCCATGCATAAACAATAAACTCTATGATAAATGTAAAGCTTCCTACATGATCAACAAGCAGAGCTTATAATTAATAAATCTATCCTGCTTTGACATTATGCTCTTATAATATGAAGAATGGATAAACAATGACGAATTATGTTACTGACTTGAAAGTTAGCCAATCAAACTTCAAGAAAAAAGATGAAATCTATTTTAAATATATCTAAAACAATTATCACTTAACAATGCAGTCTAAATACTACTATTTTTCACTAGACATAAGAAAAGTTTTGAAATAAGAATTGTTTATCCTAACAAATTAATAATTCTAACAACTAACTCAATTCGTTGATTTATTATTATAGCACAAATAGTTTAATAAATTAATTACAGTGAATTATATTTTGTAAGATTTAAAAGAATTCTTTTAAATAAAAAATATATGAATAAGTTTACTAATAATAAGATTAAGTAGTGTTTTAACGATTATAATATATATCTTAAAAATTCATTGAACCCCCTTTAAAATATTAATAATTAAAATATTTTAGTGAAAGAATTTGAAGTAAAAGAGTTAATTGGCTATGATAAAGATAATAAACTGCGAGTGAAGAAAATGATGGAGAATGTTATAAGACCATAACAAATTAAGCATCAAACAAACAGCATAGGATTTTAATTTTAGAAGCAGCCCCAGATATCAACGGTTATAATAAGGAAATTAGAGAGTATAATGGGAGTATTATTTCTATTGTTGAAGAAAACTTGGATGTTATAATCAAAATAAAGGTTGAAAGATGAGAAATAGATTATAAAAATAAAGAACCAAAGAGTGATTAGAGATATAAATTTCAAGTATGGATTTAATATTTATTTAATTATATAAAAGCTTATCATCAATATAATTATAAACAAGTCATTATAATTATCTAAGCCGAAAGATTTAAACAAAATAAACTTCTTATAAATTAGACTTTAGCATGAAAATTTTTAAATAACACTTCTGGAGGAAATTACAATACCAAATTTATTTAATCACTTTTTGTAGTGAAATAATTTTTAATGGATTTATTAAATATAAATTATTCTTTATTAACAATGTAAATAAATTAAACAAAAATTAGAAGATCAATTTTATAAAAAAATTATATAAACTAACAAGCAATAAAAAATAATTACATTTTATTTTATAAAAATTTGAATAATTATTAAAATAAATGTATATTTGAAGTATTTATCTCTATACAAAATAAGGTTATTAATTATAGCAAATAAATACTAAAAAATCTCAAATTTCATAATAAATAATCTTATCATAGATTGCAGGAAAAAGCAATATGTATCAATGGTATATAATATTTTCGATAAACTAAGATAATTGTTTTTTTTTTTAATTATTGCTTAATTTGAGGATACTAAATAAATAATTCTTAAAATTTAAGGAATTACAATCATTAGATCTTTAATATAATGTAAAGAAATGGAATAGGAAGTATGATTATATAGAAGTTTGTAATTAAAAGGTGAAGATTATTAATCACAAATAATAATTACACTTCATTATATAATAATGGAGTACTGGATTTAAGAATACACACTTAAAAATAAATTAGAATGCTTGAATTTCGATGCCATATGAAAGAAAAAATTTCAAATTAAAATATACACTTCCTAATATTTAAATGTTGGCAATTTGAGTATCCATATTTTTATTTTGGTTTAAAAATACAAGAAATTCATTTCTTTTTAGAAACTGTATTCATAAAGCCTAAAACCCACTATAATTAAATGTTTTAGTACATTGATTTTTATCGCATTATAGGAGTACTATTAGGTCTAATTAAAAAAATGACTAAAGTACAAAATGAAAAAATGAGAATAGCGATTTCTATAGTCAACTCTGGGTGAGCAAAATATCGAATTATTATTTAAGCTATTCATAGATGAAACCAGAACTAGCTGAATTGTGATGCGATAATAGCAATCAGTTTACGCATTGAGTAAAAATAGAAGGAAAATCCAAAATTAAAAAATGATTAATCAATATGTTAACTACACCATTTTAATTTTAATTTTAATAATTCTAATTAAACCCCACTCTATCTCGATATTTTATTGATTTAGAGATAGAGTGCGATATAATATTATAAATTACTCAAATTATCTAAAACTAAATAAAAACAGAATTAAGTTTTAAAAAATACTGATGTTATTTTATTTGATAGATATGTCTTATAATAAATATATAAATAAAATTAATATAAGGCAAATAACTTTAAACATTTATGTCTGAATAATTAAATTATTGATAAAGTTTAATTAATAAACAATTAATAACAAATAACATCAGTATTTTTTAAAACTTAATTCTGTTTTTATTTAGTGTTATATTATTTGAGTAATTTATAGTATTCTATCGCACTCTATCTCTTAATCAATAAATTTTCGAGATAGAGTAGTGTTTAATTAGAATTATTAAAATTAATATTGAAATGGTGTATATAACTTATTGATTAATCATTTAATTTTGGATTTTCCTTCTATTTTTACTCAATGCGTAAACTGATTGCTATCTTTTCTACTAGCAGACTCTGACAGTATCTGATTAGAAAAATAAATTATTTTTTTCTCAATGCCCATATATTATATTTGCGACTCTACTAACTAATAATGTACTTGCACCCTTCTACATGACAGGCTTGCTGCGATATCACGCTTAGAGTTTCCTTGACAAGCCGCAAATCAATCTCTTCCTAGGCTATAGCTAATGATTTACAGAAGAAGTAAAATATTAAAATTATCAACACAAAGTGAAGAAAGGGATAGATAATGTTTAGAGTATAAATTCATTAATTTAATTTAAATTAGATATTAGTTAAAAAATGAGATTCCTTACTTATAACTTCAAGATCATAATTGCTGAAGAAGAAGTATTAAATTAATAGCCTTTATTAATAAATCATAGTTTAAAAAGAATAAGAAATAAAACGAAGGAGACAAGTTTCTCTTTAAGATTAATGATTTAAAATAACAGAATTTAATGCATTATTAAATTAATCAAAAAAGTTGAATTAGAGGAGCAAGTGACAATTGATTGAAATTGGAATGGCAAATATAGGAGTAGTATACTTAATGAGCAATGCTAAGGAAAATTAAAAAATTGAATCAAAAATTTTATTATAAGTTATATGGGGAATATTTTCGACTTGATAAATTCCCAGCAAAGGAACTCATTTGCATATTTTACTAAGAAAATTATTATTACTTTGATGAAGAAGAGAAATATACATAACTCGGTTTCATTTATCAGAATAGTAAACTAATAAGTCATAGCATTTAAGATTATTAGTGAGCCTATTATTCTCTAAATTTCTTCCATATTATTATTAAGAGTGGTAGCTTATGATAAAATTAATTTTCAATTTATCAAATCATTTTTTTTATTAAATTATGCCAGCAATCTATTCGTGATTTCAAAGAATGAAATGACGTAGCACCAAAATCGTTACCTAAAAACTCAGTAAAAATATGGTCTTTTAACTTTCACTATATCATCTTATCCATGTTTGGCAGAGCTTGTGATTATTAAGCTTCAGTTTAGTTCTGTGAGCAAAAAAAACTCACCAATATTCGTTTTCTTAAGGCTATTGTCCCTATACTCTCAAAAAATTTCTTCGCCTTTCTTGAATTTGAAAAATATCATCTTTTTTTCTGCATCTTAATCAAAAACCCCAAAACTCCTTCAGTTGTTTGATTGAGTTTTTTATTGATATAAGAGGGTAACTACGAATGCTTTATTATGGTTTTAATAGGATTTGTGTAGAGGGTTAAGGTTTAAATGTATATAATGTAAGAGAGTATTTGCGAGGTTTATGGTCAGTTTATGACAGTGAGTAAATAGATTTACTGTTTAAGTTGCGTTATGGGTGCGATGAATATAATGATTAACTCAAACCTATTCTAAACTAAACATCTATTGCAAGGCTGCTCCACAAATCTGCTGCTACTATTAGGTCTCATTGTCTATTAGCTTTGAATTTTAAGAGATAGTAACTTAATTCTAAGCCTAAAAGACTTTTGAAATTTTAACAATATCATATTGATTATCTTTTTAATTACAAGACTTTGAAGTATTGGGCTCATTTTTCTCTCGCTTAAAGAGCTGTGATGTATCATCGCCAATTTCCAGAGCTTCATATCTCTGCATAATTTATAAGCAAATATTTATAAAAAGAATGGAATATTTTACAAGATAGTCAATCGCATTAAGAGAGTGATTGACATTTATATTTTATTTTATAAGACAAATTTAATTATATTTATGATTAAATACAGAGAGCCTAAGTGCACGGTATTAAGTTCATCCATGCAGATGAAGCAGTATTTACATTCAATACTTTTATATCTAAGTCTTGGCACAAGAGGTACAGTAACATCGAAGTTTATGATTAATAAAATAAGATTCAAACTAATGCTATTCTTGGTGAAATAAGTGAAGATAATGGGCTAGAGAGTTATGTTATTCTTCTACGCTCAATAAAACTGAACAATAAATAAAGTTCTTGCAATAACTCCGAAATAAGTATACTGACAAAGAAAATTTTGTTCTTAGATCACTTATCAGTCCACAAAACTAAAGACTCAAGGAAGGAATGTGAAAGACTAAACATAACACCTGTATTTAACGTTCCTTACAGCCCTCAATTATATGGAATTGAATTTTATTGGGGCCTATTGAAAGGCCACTGCAAGAAACTTCTGCTAAACACTTGATGCACTGCTTAAAGCTAAATACAGTGGATTTTATAAAGAGTGCTGCTTAGAGAGTCAGATATGAGAAAGATAAGGTGTGTGCAAGAGAAGGAAGATTTTGAGTTTATAAATAAGTATTAGATTTAAACGAATGAATTAGTTCACATATCAAATGAGCTTTAAAATGGATTTGGCTTTTCTTTCTTTTCTTTATTTTACTGCATGCTTGGCCCCATATTTTTTCTCTTAGATCTAGCTCGAATCTATATTTATCTCATCTGGTTTTGAAAATCTTTAAAGAGTTTTTAATTAATTCATATTTTACTTGAGACTTTCTCTATCTGTTTAATTTGCTGTGCTCTTTAATCAAATATAGAATTACGAGGTTTTTTCTATAAAGTTAGAAGTCTAAGCTTACTTGAGATGAAAGGATGTTTCTGTAGTTCCTAGAGACACGTCTCGCTAATTTTAATTCCCTGCTTCTCTTTTCTTCAGGAGAGATGCTGTAGCGTTTCTTGTGAGCTTCTTAAATAACTTCATTTAAGTACTCAAGTTTCAAGGTCCCAAGAACGCCAAAGAAGAAGTTTCTCTCTGGTAACTTATTAGAGAATTGTAGCTTTGATGGTAGGTAGAGATCAACGTCTGGATCACTCATCGCATCATCGTAGAGGTTTGACACTGATATTTCTGGGTATTAGGAATCTCTATCATCTTTATTTGATAGTCTTAAAAGCTTTTTTTTATCTTCTCTTAGTAAAGCTTTTAAAATGAGATTTTTTATCCATCCTGAGTTGGATAGAACAATCCAACTATAGGTATTGTAGAAATACATTTGAATTTGGAAAATTAAAATATAATTAATTAAATTTATAATAAATCAAAATCGTGGCAGTTAAAGTTGGCCAATATAAACGATCTAGGGCTCTTTCGAGAGAGAATTCAAAATTAGCTGGACTTTACTATTGGCGGTACTATTTTATCAAATCCCTGGAGCGAGATAACTAAACTTTAATTAAACACATCTAAATTCATTAAATTATCTCTACACATTAAACTCAAGTTATCTCACTCCAGGGATGCGATAAAATAGTACCGCCAATTGTAAAATCCAGCTAATTTTTAATTCTCTATCGAATGAGCCCTAGATCGTTCAAATTGGTAACTTTAACTGCCACGATTTTTATTTATTATTAATTTAATTATATTTAATTTTCCAAATTCAAATGTATTTCTACAATAATTATAAAAAGCTAAAAAAACTTTATAGATTTATTGCTTAAAAATAATTTCATTTTATTTAAAATTCTTAATTCGGAAATTTTCCTATTAATTCTTGAGATCAAATTCGCTTCATCGTATCATTCATATTCTCCATCTTGTTTCCTCTTTCTATATATATTAATGAAATTATAAATTATGGATATCCATTCTAAGCTTACTAAAATCTTACTATTAAATAGGGAGATCCTACTGAAGGCCAACCTTAAAGAACAGTGATTAAGAGAAAGATGGAAGAGCTTGGTCCAAGTTTCAGAGTTTGACTTCCATTTTTATCAAACTTTATCCATTAAATTACTCATAATAATAATAAATATAATTAGGTGGCCGTACTAATTTAACTTAAACTTAATTAGGTGGTTAAATTAAAGTTCAAAAAGTATTAGGTGGTACATTATAAATATTAAAATTTAAAACCTCCCTCCTAATTTTACAAGAACATCATTTAGTGTACCACATAACCTATCAAAACATATTTTGGTGTTTTTTGAATAAAATGGATAAATTACTATTTAAATTTTATCTATAGGTAATACAATAGAAATCATAATTCCTTCCTCTTTTTTCAATGCATTATGAGAAGTCATTGTAACTTTGTTCCAACCCAAATATACAAGCAAAATTTAAACATCTTGTATAATTATTAATAGCATTTATTAAATGAGCGGCAATCTACTAAGATTAGCGACACTGTTTGGCATTAACCAGCAAAAACTTTCATTCATGAATTAAAAGAAAGTAGAGATATGAAATGCCTCTACATAATATGAGGCAGAAATTAACTAGGATTAAGCCTTAGACAATGAATAGCAATTCAATTGCTAAATAAAATGCAGAGCTATGAAATTTAATGCCAAGAACCAATAAAAATGGTTTAAGAGGAGGAAGAGAAAAACGAAATAAAGGTTGAGTATTTTTACGAGTAATGTAAGAGAACTTTCACCTATAAATATTTCTCAAGCGCCATGCTCATGAGTAGCATTCCAACAAGCCAAGGCTTTATCTTTAGCATGATAAGATAAATGGAAAATATTTCTTCGCTGACTGTAAGAAACAATATAATCATCCAAGAGGTCTGAAAGTTTACTTAGAGCATCACGGTAAAAAGTTCGAGGTAATAGATCGAGAGGTGTTCCTACAAAAAGAAAGCCAAGAGATCACTTAAAGTATCTTGAGCAAAGAGATAAGAATGAGAACAAGCTCATAAAAGTAGCAAGAAATCTCCTTGCCCAGAGATTATGAAAATCCCGGTTAAGATAGAAGCAATGAAGCCTCCTATATTTTACGTGATTGACCTAAAAGATTGAATAGAAAGTTATCTCATTCAAAACCCCAAAACCCCTTAGTGAGGTTTATAAGTGCTTTGATTTGTAGGGTATAGTTGGGGTCTTATTGGGGTTAGTTGAGAAACGCAGGTTTTTTGTGAATTTAATGAATATTTAAGTATTATTAGTGTACTTAATTCAAACAAATTTTATCTGCTTATCTTTGTGGTACCTCTTGAATCTAGCTCTCTGGAGTGGCTCATGTATATCTTCTAAAGATTATCTTGGATAAACAGGAGCTCTAACGATTATCATCTCTACAAGCCTTTTAATTTCATTGCAGAAATCTTCCTGTTAAATATGTTAAGAAGCCAAACTTATTGATTATTTTTCGTGCTTTGTTCCAAAGCAAGACATACTTTCCATATCGCACTCTAAGATTATGGAAGCAACTGCCCAAACATCCCATTAAACAGAGCCATTAGTCCACTTCTCCCTGATTGGAAAGTATCCTGGTGTGCCAAGCACCTTAAGCCAAAGTTACTATTTCTTATCTTATTGCTCTATTGAAATCAATGACTACAATTTCTAATGGACAGAGATTTAACATAATATTTTCAGGCTTCAAAATCTATATGTAAATACCCAAGTTCATGAAGCTCTTAAACACCCTTAATCATTTCTGACAATATCTCATTTAAATCTGGGTATCTATTATGATAGAGATACTCTCTCAAAGTCATTTCAAACTTTTTCAGTCTTAATGCAACAAAGCCATGCCCAAGAATAACTCCATCAAGTGTAAGTAAGTTCTTAAACTATTTTATCTAAGCCTCCCTCAGAATTATGTATTCGTTTGCAAATTCATTTTGATACTGCTCGTTTTTAATGAGATATTTAAAAGGATATACTTTGTAAGCATACTCATCAACCCCACTATAAGCTTAGCCTTGTTTGGCAGGTCAAAATGCAAGTAATTTTCAATACAGCTTTCAATATCAACTGCATTCAATGCAGGTATATACATAGCTCTCTCATAAAGACATGCTATAAGAGTGCCATTTGCTGGCTGATTCATTGATTCAAAACGCTTCTGCCTCTTGAGCCATTCCTCTTGTTGTCTTTAAGACTCAAGAGAGTTATTTTTTCTTTTAGCAGGTACAAGCTTTTAAGTTTCCTCATCTTTAAT
>ARYC01004145.1:0-10160 GCA_000711775.1 Oxytricha trifallax
TTTTAGTAATAAACTTCTATGTTATCATACTTCTTGTACCATGACTTATTAATAAAAGTGTTGAACGTAAACACAGCTTCATCTGCATGATGAACTTGATGTTATTATCAATAGCTCTCTGCATTTAATCATATATATAGTTTAAATTATTACTATAAAATGGCACTGTAAAATCAATCACTCTCTTAACTCTGTTGACAGTCTTGAAAGTAATACCATTTCGTCTATAAATATTGGCTATAGTCTAAGGAGAGATACGCATGTCTGGAAACTTGCGATGAAACACGACAGCTCGTTAGTCAAGAGGAAAGTGAGCCCAATATTGTAATGTCTTAGAGACACAGAGATAGTCAATATGGACCTGTGAGAACTTTTATTTTCTTGCAGGATGTTTTCAAGAGCCTGAGTTATAATGTTAAACAGCTAACAAGCATGATACCTGACAGTTGAGGCACTCTTGTGTAGGAGTCTTGCTATGGCTGTATAATTCATTACAGGTTTGACTAAGTCTATATTAATACTTGTACCATACCTAAGCTTAAGCAGTAAATCTAAATATTACTCATCATAAATAGACCGTAAATTTCGCTAATTTCTATTTCTCATTTTGGAAATTGGCCTAATTTCTCTATTAACCCCAATAAGACCCCAACTATACCCTACAAATCAAAGCACTTATAAACCTCACTAAGGGGCTTTAGGGTTTTGATTCAATTAAACCGTTTGAATTGCAAAAGAATTTTTAATTGAACTTTCGTGCCTACTCCTTTAACTATTGGAATAAAGTAGAATTATTGAGGTTCTCTCAATAACTGAGTTAAAAAGTTTAATTGCTTGTCATGTCGTGTCGAATAAATGAAAAAGAGAAAAAAGATTCAAGAAAAAAGGATTTTAAGCATTCGTCGCCTCAAATTTCATTAAAACAATATAAGTTTAAATCTCAACTTTCAAAGGAATGACGTGGTTCTCGTCGGCAGATATGAAAATGCAATTATAAAACTTTGTTGAGAACTTAATTTTGATTGAGTCATGAAAATTGAATTTTGCCGAAACATGTTCAAAGCTTCAAAATATTAAGTCAAAGTCGAACCTTAAACAAAAGTCATATCAAATTTTACAAGATTTGCTACTTATAAATGCGTTTGTAATAGACCATTAGAATATCATTAAGAAGTTTGTTTTCTTTTACGAGGAAAGAATATTAAGCATTTGATCTGCTTTGTCTTATTATAAAACTTTTTATTTTGACAATTCTAGCATAAGGTATCATAACAAGTTATAAACTTCATGTTGCGATTGAAATTAGTGTGAAATTTGAGCTAATAGATTGTGACA
This sequence comes from Oxytricha trifallax, assembly GCA_000711775.1. Classification (NCBI taxonomy): domain Eukaryota; phylum Ciliophora; class Spirotrichea; order Sporadotrichida; family Oxytrichidae; genus Oxytricha; species Oxytricha trifallax. The sequence goes on from ARYC01004145.1 coordinate 1,336, forward strand.
AAAATATCACCAAATGACCTCTAATTTATTGAGTTAAAGTGAAACTTAAGAAAAATAATGGAGAAATAGGCAATTTGCAATTTCAAATCAGCACTTCTGTAAAATGCTTTGAAACTCTTTCAAAGTCTTAATTACATGTTTTGATAAATATAGTGTATAATATGAGTGGCTACGTTGTCTAACTTTGAATTTCATGGTAATATCTAAATAAGCATTTTTTTGAAAGAAGTGATATAATGTTGAATTGCAAAAGTTCCTAGGAATTCTTTAAATATATTTTTATCTATGAATCATTTTAAAGTTAACTAGGCTGGACATCGCTGATGTGCTTAAAGTAAATGTTACCATCAATTTTAATTCTATGAATTCCCAGAAATCGTCTAAGAAATGAGCTTTTCAAAGATGACATGGCCCGGTACGTATATAGATTTTCCAAAAAGCAATCAAATTTTTATATCTTTTAACCAAGCAATCAAGTATCAATGTGAAAAGAACCTTTTGCTGATGTGTTTACTTTAGATTATCGTATTTTAAATATATCCTGAAGACTCTTGCTTGCAAATAAGAAACCAAACTTTATTAAATTTGAGGTATTCACAAGAAATATCTTGGATAAGAGCAGTTCCATACTCCCTTTTATAAAGATAAGTACTTGAGTTATTTCAAAGCTCCAATAGCCCGACCGATACTTTATATCTATGGCAAAAATGGAAATGTGGCTAATCTATAAAATGCTGAGCTTTTTGAGTTTGCTTCAACAATTATTTATAAATGTCAGAATATCAGTGCTAATTTATGTACAAATTACAAAGCTCTTTTGCGAGAAGTTTAGACATACAATTCTGGATCTTGAAAATATCAAACAAAAAAAGTAAGCATCTCTCGTGTAGAAATATCTCTTACAATTTTGTTCCTTATCATTGAAAAAACAATTGATTAATTTTGCTTTCGATTTTTATGAATCAACCAAAACCCCTGAAGTTGTTTGATTGAGTTTTTGATTGATGAAAGTAGACTATTAACGCATGCTTTATTAGTGTTTTAATAGGGTTTATGTAGGGGTTAATGGTTTAAATATCAGTTATTTAAGTGAGAATATGCGAGGTTTGGGATCAGTTTAGACAGTGAATATATAGATTTATTGTTTAAGTTGCGTTATGGATGTATTGATTATAGTGATCAACTCAGACCTATTCTAAATTACACATCTATTGCAAGACTGCTCCATAAATCTCCTGCTACTGTTAGGTCACACTGTCTATTAGCATTGAATTTAAAGAGATAGCATCTTAATTCTAAGCCTAAAAGACCTTTAAAATTCTAGTAGCATCATATCGAATATCTTATTAATGATAAGACTCTAAAATACTGGGCTCATTTCTCTCTAGCCTAGAGGGCTGTGATGTTTCATCGCCAATTTCCTGTACTTCACATCTCTGCTTAATCTATGCTAATATCTATAAAAAGAATGGTATATCTTACAAGACAGTCAATCGCATTAATAGAGTGATCGATTTTAATGTTCCATTTTATAAGGATAATTTAAATTATATATTCGATTAAATGCAGAGGGCTTAAGAGCATAATATAAAGTTCATACATGCTGATGAGGCAGTATTCACGTTTAATACTTTTATATCGAGGTCTTGGTAATAGAGGTACAGCAACATAGAAGTTAATGATCAAAAGGTTAAGGTATAAACTCATGCAATCCTTGGTGGAATTAGTGAAGATAGTGGGCTTGAGACTTATGTTATCCACCCTCGCTCTATTAAGACTGAATAATATATTAAATTTTTGCAATAGCTAAGAGATAAGTATGCTGAATTAGAAATTATCCTGTTTGTTGATAACTTATCAGTTCATAAAACTAAAGACTCAAGGAGAGAATGTGAAAAGCTAAACATAACACCTGTATTTAATGTTCCTTATAGCCCTCAATTCAATGGAATTGAACTATATTGGGGCCTATTAAAAGGCCACTACAAGAAACTTCTGCTCTATCATCTGATACACGATCTGAAGATAGATACAGTAGATTTTATTAAGAGTGCTGCTAAAAGAGTCAGCGATGATAAAGCAAAAGTATGCGCAAGAGAAGGGAGATTTTGTGTTTATAAATAAGTTTTAGATTTAAACGAATGAATAAGTTCACATATTAAATTTGCCCGTAAAGGGATTTGGCTTCTCTTTCTTTTCTTCCTCTTAAGGCTTGCTTGGGCCCATGTTTCTTCTCTTAGTGCCAGCGCCTGCATCTATGTTCATCTCTTCTGGCTTTTATAAATCTTTGAAGAGCCTCTTACTCAATTCATGCTTTACTTGAGACTTTCTCTCTCTGTTTAATTTGCTGCGCTCTTTCATCAAATATATAGCAGTACCAGGTTTTTCTATAAAGTTAGAAGTCTATGCTTACTTGAGATGAATGGATGCTTCTAAAGTTCCTACAGCCATGAGTCACTGATTTTGATTCCCTGCTTCTCTTTCTCTTCAGGAGAGATGCTGTAGCGTTTCTTATGAGCTTCTTAAATTACTTCACTTAAGTACTCTGGTTTAAGAGTTCCAAGAACTCCAAAGAAGAAGTTTCTCTCTGGTAACTTATTTGAGAGTTGTAACTTTGATGGTAGGTACAGAGCAACATCTAGATCACTCATCGCATCATCATAGAGATTTGTCACTGAGATTTCAGGGTAGTTAGGTATCTCAATCATCTTTATTTCATTGGTCTTAAAAGCTTATTTCTCTTCACTTAGTAAGGCTTTTAAGAATGATATTTTTGTTCCTTCCTGAGTTGGCAAGAACAATCCAACTATGGTTAATATAATTAGCATTTGATAAAAGCTTACCTTGCTATACCAAATATCTATAGAGGTCCTCCTTACTTCGAAATTTTCCTATCAATTCTTGAGATTGTATTCTCTTAATTGCATCATTCATAGACTCCATCTTGCTTCCACTTTCTATAAATGTTTATGAAATTTAAAATTATGGATATCCATTGTAAACTTACTAAAATTTTAATACTAAATAGAGAGATCCAACTGGAGGTCAACCTGAATAAGATAGTAAGAGAAAGATGGAAGAACTTTCTCCAAGTTTCAAAGTTTGACTTCCATTTTATCAAACTTTTCCATTAAATTGCTCCTAATAATAATTAATTTAATTAGGTGGTGCTCCTAATTTATATAAAACATAATTAGGTGGTTATATTAAAGTTCAAAACCGTATTAGGTGGTACATTAAAAAAATTAAATTTTAAAACCTCCCCTCCTAAATTTACAAGAACAGCTTTAGGAGCACCACCTAACTTCACAAAACACATTTAGGTGCATTTTAATGAATAAAATGGATGAATTAGTTTATAATTTTTCACTAAATCTAAGAAATATAAAACTAATGTCTCGTACTCTGTTCTCATTATACCTCTCTAAACCTTTGAGAATATGCTCTTACTCTTGTATAAAGGTAGAATTTAAATAGCTTGTATAATTATTAATAGTATTTATAAAATGAGCGGTAACTTACTTAGAAAAGCGGCATTGCTTGGCATTAGCCAGCAAAAACTTTCTTTCATGAATCAATAGAAAATTGAGACTTGCGATGCCTCTACCTAGTACGAACCTGAAATTTTTTAACTTAAGGTATCAGACTTTGAATAGCAATTCAGTTGTTAAATAGAAATGCAGAGCTAAGAAATTTAATGCGAAGTTCCAATGAAAATGGTTGAAGAGGAAGAAGAGAAAAAAGAAATAAAAGCATTACATTTATGTGAGGAGTGTGAGATGAACTTCACTTATAAATCTGCTCTTAAGCGTCATATCTTAGAGCAGCATTCTAACAAGCCCAAGCTCTATCTTAAGCATGATAAGATAGATGGAAAATATTTCTGCCCTTACTGCAATAAATAATACAATCATTCAAGAGATCTAAAAGTTCATCTATAAAACCATCATGGCAATAAGTTTGAAGTAATAGATCCAGAGACTGGTGAGGTCTTCCTTAAAAAAGAAAGCCAAGAGACCCTTTAGAAACTTTGGAACAAAGAGTAAAGAAAGAAAATTAACTTATTAAAGCAGTAAGAAACCTCCCAGCCTCAGAGATAGTAAAAATCACTCTTAAGATGCATGCACTTAAACTTCCAATATTGAATATAATTTACCTTAAAGAGTGTAAAGAAAGTTATCTTATCCTTGAGGATAAATTTGAGAAGAAAGTCATAACAGATAAGTAGTTCGCATACAAGATATATCCGTTCAGCTACTTCAAATGCGATGACAAGTATCAAATGGAATTCGTAAATGAATACCAAGCACTTACGAAGTCAAGAGATAGATAGTTCAGATTTATAATAAAGCTCGATGCTATTCTGCTTGCTCAAGATCATGTAGCTTTTCGTCTTCCTCTATACTAAATGACATTAAGAGACTACATTTAAGATTAAAGGATACCAAAGTAGTTACCTCTTATTCTTACAAATGTTTGCAAAGGCATTGAGGAGCTGCACATTCTTGGATAAGTTCATAGAGATTTGAAGCCTGAGAATATAATGCTTGACTTTTCACCTCTCAGAGTAGTAATAATAGAATTCAATAGATCATAGAGAGTTGAAGCTTCAGGACTTGGCAACGTGTATGGTACTCCTGGATACTTTCCAGAAAGAGAGGACTGGAGAATGGTGATATTAAGTGGGATATATGGGCTCTCGCAGCAATTATTTGTGAATGTGATATGGCAAGAAATGATTACTATAGCTGCAAAAGAGAGAAAGATTCAAAACAGAGAATACAGCAATATCTAGACTAGAATAAGATAAAAGGTAAAATGAAAGATATGGTTGAGTAGATAATCATTAAGCATAAACATAGAGCGAACCATACAATAGACTAAATTGTAAGTTGGATAGAGAAATAAAATTTAGAAAGTTGACTCATGATGCCAAAGTACTGTTTGAGTGAATAGTAAAAATTAAACACCTCTAATGCACACTAATTTACATTACATTAAAACCCTAATCCCTTACATAAACCCTATTAAAGCCCTTATAAAGCATGCACTATTAGTCTACTTTTGTAAATCAAAAACTCATTCAAACTACTGAAGGGGTTTTGGAGTTTTGATTGTTGAACAAATATAAAAGAAAAAAAAAAAAAAAAAAAAAAAAAAAAAAAAACAAAAAAAAAAAAAAAAAAAAAAAATCACTTCATCATCAAAACTCATCAAGACATTATCTTCAGGGTTTGGGTTTTGAATGCTTAAGAGAGCTGTTTAATACACAAATAGAGACAACAAAGACAAGCAGATATAAATTGTTTCAATTATCTCAACTTACATTTTCCTTAAATGTGTATCATACTCGCGTAATATATCTTCGATCCTTCTCCTTATTCGAATATGAGCTCAGTATACCTAACAAAGCAAATCACTAAGTTTTTTAGTATTTAATAGAAGTATCGTCTGCATTCAATTAAACCGTTTGAATTGCAAATGAATTTTTATTTGAACTTTCGTGCCTACTCCTTTAACTATTGGAATAAAGTAGAGGTATTGAGGTTCTCTCAATAACTGAGTTAAAAAGTTTAATTGCTTGTCAAGTCGTGTCGATTAAATGAAAAAGAGATAAACGATTCAAGAAAAAAGGATTTTAAGCATTCGTCGCCTCAAATTTCATTAAAACAATATAAGTTTAAATCTCAACTTTCAAAGAAATGACATGGTTCTCGTCGGCAGATATGAAAATGCAATTATAAAACTTTGTTGAGAACTTAATTTTGATTGAGTACTGAAAATTGAATTTAGCCGAAACATGTTCAAAGCTTCAAAATATTAAGTCAAAGTCGAACCTTAAACAAAAGTCATATCAAAATTTACAAGATTTGCTACTTATAAATGCGTTAGTAACAGACGATTAGAATATCATTAAGAAGTTTATTTTCTCGACGAGGAAAGAATATTAAGCATTTTGATCTGCTTTGTCTTATTATAAAACTTTTTATTTTGACAATTCCAGCATAAGGTATCATAACAAGTTATAAACTTCATGTTGCGATTGAAATTAGTGTGAAATTTGAGCTAATAGATTGTGACAAAAATATCACCAAATGACCTCTAATTTATTGAGTTAAAGTGAAACTTTAAGAAAAATAATGGAGAAATAGGCAATTTGCAATTTCAAATCAGCACTTCTGTAAAATGCTTTGAAACTCTTTCAAAGTCTTAATTACATGTTTTGATAAATATAGTGTATAATATGAGTGGCTACGTTGTCTAACTTTGAATTTCATGGTAATATCTAAATAAGCATTTTTTTGAAAGAAGTGATATAATGTTGAATTGCAAAAGTTCCTAGGAATTCTTTAAATATATTTATCTATGAATCAAGTTTAAAGTTAACTAGGCTGGACATCGCTGATGTGTTTTAAGTAAATGTTACCATCAATTTTAATTCTATGAATTCCCAGAAATCGTCTAAGAAATGAGCTTTTCAATGAAGACATGGCCCGGTACAGTATATTGATTTTCCAAAAAGCAATCAAATCTTTATATCTTTTAACCAAACAATCAAGTATCAATGTGATAGGAACCTATTGCTGATGTGTTTACTTTAGATTATCGTTTTTTAAATATATCCTGAAGACTCTTGCTTGCAAATAAGTGACCAAACTTTATTAAATTTGAGGTATTCACAAGAAATATCTTGGATAAGAGCAGTTCCATACTCCCTTTTATAAAGATAAGTACTTGAGTTATTTCAAAGCTCCAATAGCCCGACCGATACTTTATATCTATGGCAAAAATGGAAATGTGGCTAATCTATAAAATGCTGAGCTTTTTGAGTTTGCTTCAACAATTATTTATAAATGTCAGAATATCAGTGCTAATTTATGTACAAATTACAAAGCTCTTTTGCGAGAAGTTTAGACATACAATTCTGGATCCTGAAAATATCAAACAAAAAAGTAAGCATCTCTCGTGTAGAAATATCTCTTACAATTTTGTTCCTTATCATTAAAAAAACAATTGATTAATTTTGCTTTCGATTTTTATGAATGCTTAATAGAGCTGTTTAATACACAAATAGAGAAAACAAAGACATGCAGATATAAATCGTTTCTATTATCTCAACTTATATTTGCCTTAAATGTATATTACACTCATGTAATATATCTTCGACCCTTCTCCTTATTCCAATACGTGCTCAGTATACCTAACAAAGAAAGCAAATCACTAAGTTTTTTAGTTTTTAATAGAAGTATCGTCTGCATTCAATTAAACCGTTTGAATTGCAAAAGAATTTTTAATTGAACTTTCGTGCCTACTCCTTTAACTATTGGAATAAAGTAGAATTATTGAGGTTCTCTCAATAAGTGAGTTAAAAAGTTTAATTGCTTGTCATGTCGTGTCGAATAAATGAAAAAGAGATAAAAGATTAAAGAAAAAAGGATTTTAAGCATTCGTCGCCTCAAATTTCATTAAAACAATATAAGTTTAATTCTCAACTTTTAAAGGAATGACGTGGTTCTCGTCGGCAGATATGAAAATGCAATTATAAAACTTTGTTGAGAACTTAATTTTGATTAAGTCCTGAAAATTGAATTTAGCCGAAACATGTTCAATGCTTCAAAATATTAAGTCAAAGTCGAACCTTAAACAAAAGTCATATCAAATTTTACAAGATTTGCTACTTATAAATGCGTTTGTAACAGACGATTAGAATATCATTAAGAAGTTTGTTTTCTTTTACGAGGAAAGAATATTAAGCATTTGATCTGCTTTGTCTTATTATAAAACTTTTTATTTTGACAATTCTAGTATAAGGTATCATAACAAGTTATAAACTTCATGTTGCGATTGAAATTAGTGTGAAATTTGAGCTAATCGATTGTGACAAAAATATCACCAAATGACCTCTAATTTATTGAGTTAATGTGAAACTTTAAGAAATATAATGGAGAAATAGGCAATTTGCAATTTCAAATCAGCACTTCTGTAAAATGCTTTGAAACTCTTTCAAAGTCTTAATTACATGTTTTGATAAATATAGTGTATAATATGAGTGGCTACGTTGTCTAACTTTGAATTTCAAGGTAATATCTAAATAAGCATTTTTTGAAAGAAGTGATATAATGTTGAATTGCAAAAGTTCCTAGGAATTCTTTAAATATATTTTTATCTATGAATCATGTTTAAAGTTAACTAGGCTGGAGTCATCGCTGATGTGCTTAAAGTAAATGTTACCATCAATTTTAATTCTATGAATTCCCAGAAATCGTCTAAGAAATGAGCTTTTCAAAGATGACATGGCCCGGTACGTATATAGATTTTCCAAAAAGCAATCAAATTTTTATATCTTTTAACCAAGCAATCAAGTATCAATGTGAAAAGAACCTTTTGCTGATGTGTTTACTTTAGATTATCGTATTTTAAATATATCCTGAAGACTCTTGCTTGCAAATAAGAAACCAAACTTTATTAAATTTGAGGTATTCACAAGAAATATCTTGGATAAGAGCAGTTCCATACTCCCTTTTATAAAGATAAGTACTTGAGTTATTTCAAAGCTCCAATAGCCCGACCGATACTTTATATCTATGGCAAAAATGGAAATGTGGCTAATCTATAAAATGCTGAGCTTTTTGAGTTTGCTTCAACAATTATTTATAAATGTCAGAATATCAGTGCTAATTTATGTACAAATTACAAAGCTCTTTTGCGAGAAGTTTAGACATACAATTCTGGATCTTGAAAATATCAAACAAAAAAAGTAAGCATCTCTCGTGTAGAAATATCTCTTACAATTTTGTTCCTTATCATTGAAAAAACAATTGATT
>ARYC01004147.1:0-13792 GCA_000711775.1 Oxytricha trifallax
GAAAACAAATAATATCTAAATTTGTGTGTTTATATTTAATTATTTTGAAATTTAAATAAAAAGATAATTTTAAAAGATTTTAAATAATTTCTAATTCAACAATATGAAATTAATCATAATGATTTAAAGTGATAAAGCTACATCATATTATAAATTTTCTTTGTCATTTTCCTTTTTACACTGAATAGAGATTGAAACTGCAAATATAATCAGGAATAAAAAGATCAATTAAGAATTAGTAGAAAATTATAATAAATTTTGGATGCCAAATAGCCACTCTGAACAAAATTTGTGGAGAAAATTGTATAAAAAAACAACGTTCTAAATTTGTTAAGTGTAATACTAAATTCAATTGAATATTAAGAAGCATTTGAAAGATGATCGTCAGAGTATTGTAAGAAAGACTTGCTTCTAGAGGGTTTCAAAAACTTCAGCCTGCTTAAACTGTTGTAAATATTAATTAATTAATTAATTAAAAAATAAAATAAAAATTTACTGATACAATATATATATATAGTCTTTAAATATTAAAAAATTCTTATGAAATATTTGTAAAAATTAAAAAAGGTAAAAAGAAATTAAAAATGCTGAGTTAAGTTAAATATGTAACTGTTTTATACTTTGTGAGTAAAAAGTTGATAATTTAAATAGAAATAAAATTTTCAAAATACCCTAAAATTATCTAAATTAGCATTATATTTTTAAACTTATCAGCGAATAAGTTAGTATTTTTAACTGATAAATTATCATAATAAGGAACATACATGTTGAGATAAAAATGTCTTAAGTAGTCAACTTTGGAAGATGATGATAAATGAATAACTTAGGCCATGTGAATATGAAAACCAGAAATAAAAATCTCTAGAATTGAATATTTAATTATAATTGTTATTTATCTTGTTATTATAATTGAGCGTAAATGTAAATATATAAGAAATATTTAGTCCTTAAGGTTATGATTATTGCCTTCAAAATATGCAATTTGTGTCTTTTGCCTCCTGTACTTATTAATCAGAGGGAACTACTTTAGCCGTTTGGACCTATGCGCAGCCTCTCATAGAGTGCTCAAGGGTGTCTTGTCTTGTCATCTATTTTTACCACGCCCTTACTAGTCTTCAGACAACTATTCGAGGACGACCTTAATTTGGTCGGTTCATGGAAGGGGTCACATTTGGCTTAACTGATTAGCGTGTCAATCATTGAAATCTAATAATTTTTATTTATATTCTTTCGCTATTTTAAATATATTTTTTAATTATTGGGATCATCTCTGGCAAATTTAAATAGATTAGATAGAAATTATTATAAAAAATACTACATTAGTACAATAGAATTACATCACCTATCTTTGAAGATCAAAGTAATCATAATTTATAATAGGAAATTGATATATTTAAATTAATAATTATAAGTTAAAATGAAAACAGATTAAAATGAACACGATGGCGATATACATTCACAAAAATTTTGTAAGTTACACTTTAGAGATCTTTTATGTATTTAATACTCTTTCAAGAATAGGACAGGACAAAAAGGTGATGAGCAGGGACTTCAGAAAAGAACAGAGAGAGGCAGTCAATGAACACTGAAAGACAAAGGCAGAAAAATATACGAAGGATACTAGAAAAATGACAAAGCTGTGCGATGGTTACCATTTTCTTTTTCTACCAAAAAGTATTCATATTGTTATTCATTTAATTGTTAATACCTTATATTTTCCATAAAATTTATCATAAATCAGAATTGTCAAAACTTTCTTAAACGTGCAAAGCATAACTTCTTTAGTCATAATACCAACTCTAAATTGTACACAGCATAGCATTTAAAGAAACAGCAATAATTAATTGAATTAAGATTTTCAAAGTTTTTCTAAAAATCCTAAATACATAAATTTTCATGCATTTATATGGCTGAAAGATTTTAAGTTATCTTTGGACTTTCTAATATTAAATCATAAAAAAAAATAATTTTCTGATCTGTGTGCATTACATTTATGATAAATAAGAAGGCAATAATTAAAATGAAACCTTATTTAACTTTTAATTATTAGTATAATAAATTATAGAAATGGAATGCAGAAACATCTTTGTCATCTCTCCATTCTCCTTCGTATATTGCTCCATCTGGCCAAATTTACATTGCTGTTCTCATATTCTTCCAGTGTCTCCTGAGTTTTAGGGCTTACTGACTTCGCCACTTCTTAAGGTAAGTATTGCTGAAATATTAAAAAATGTTAGATATGTTTTTTGTAACTTACAAATTTTAGTGAATAATCATATACTCCAGTTACACAATCTTTTGATTTTCATTTTTTACTTAATTACATTTTAATTTATCGATTTCCTATCATAATCTATAATTTTAAAATATGTTGCAAGTAAATGATTTTATTTTAGATTTTGCGAATAAATTAAAAAAAACAATTTTAAAAAGTGGAATAAACATTGTCAAGAGCAAGTAATGTTTTTTAGAATCCAAAGCAAGTAATAAAAGAAACTGCAAAAATAAAATTGAGTTTAGAATTTTCAAAGTTTTCTAAAATTCATAAATTTATAGATTTACATTCATGAATATGGATAAAATATTTTAAGTTTTCATTAGACATTTAAATAGAGTAGAGTATAATTTGTTTATTCATAATATCAATTCTAAATTTTCATCATAAATATTGATAAGAAATTTGTGCTTAAAATAGTTTAAGTGTCTTACAATGACTTTTAAATCCATGATAAACAATAATTGTTATTTGAATGTGAGAGTTCTTAACTATTATTCCCGATAAACCGGTTTGAGATATAGTTCCTAATGCTGAATATGATTGAATTATCCTACAGAATTGATTTCGTATCTCCATAATCAATTTCAATGCTATAAACTAACAAACTTTATTTCCACTAATAAAATAGTTCATTACAATAATAATTTAATTAAATATTTTTTAATGAATTATATCGTTATTACTTATAAAGAATATTTTAAATGTGAAAGATTTAAAAAAATACAAATTTAAATAAATTAACAAAAATATGAACCATTAATATAGATTATTTTATTTATTAATTTAAACTATAATATTTTATTCTGATATATTATCTACGAAATTCTTTATTTTAAGGAATATGATTAAATTTTTTTTACAATTTTAAGCTACATACCAGAGATTATATTATTGGTAAAGTAGATTTGATTTGAGATATTAAATTAAAATTTATATATTTAAAATCAGTTAATTTCGTCCTCGCCAAGGCAATATGATACCTGTTTTCAGCGAATAAATAATTATCTAGAATTTGTTTTGGCGATACTATTTAATCTAATTGAAACATTGATATTATTCCAATTAAATTTTGAGTGATTTGTTTTAAAAAAATTATCATAAAAATTTAATTAAATTTATCTTAATGCTACAATGAGATCAAATAGTACAGCAAAACTAAATTCCAGATAATTTTATATTTTCTATAAAACACGTATCATATAATCTGGCTAGAACGAAATTAACTCACTCTAATAATATTTATTTTAATTGAATTTATTATTTAATTTCGATAAATCAATTAAATTCCAGTAATAATTAAGTTTATGTCTTATTTTATTGTTCTTTTTAAATTGCAATAAGTATTATATCAATAAAACTAGTTTATTTATATTTTAAAAATAAAATGTCGACTTCCATTTATTCAAATAATTTAATAACTAAGATTTTAAGTATTCAATTTTCTTTAGTAATAGTTAGTACATTTATTAATGTTACTCTATTTGAGCAATATTTTAGTAATTATTAATAAAATTCATTTAAATTCTAAATATATACACATGCTAAATTAAATAAAATTATTAAAATATATATTTATGGAGTGTAACTAAATTTTTGTAAAATTATTGAATATAATTATTAATTTAATTTTTTATTTTAATTAATATTTATTTAATCTTGATATTTTTCTCACCATTATTTATTAGTGAGTTGAAAACTTAAAAACCAAATATCCCTAAAGAATGCATGCATTGAAAAATCAATTGAACGCATATATCAATTCTATAAATTAACTTATTAATGCATTAAATAAACATGTATAATGTAAATTTTGAATGGAAAAAAATGGTATTATTAATTTTAGTTAATAATTCATTTGATGAGTTTATACTTTTCAATTGGAAAATTAGGAAAATAAATACGATTGAATACTTATATAATATATTACAGTATCATTTTAAAAAACATGATTGAAACTAAATTATCAAACGATGATTCAAAATAAAATTAATTAAAATCGCTTTGAACAAAAGTGGTCATAAAAATTTAAATTTTAAAATGACTCTTCATTTTTATAATAATCATAAATCGTTGGTTTTGCTGGATAAATATTAGTTAGAAACACTTGCCCATGATGTTAAGTGAATTTTAAAAGTTTGAGGAAGCATTTCTTGAAAAAAGGAATTGTTATATTATTGGTTAATATGTATTGAATTAAACTAAATGAATTATATATGACCTTATTTTAAATTTAAAAATTAATAAAATAAAATACATTAATTATTATGAAATATATGTTAGCTTTTTATCATTAATAATATGTATTATTATACAAATATTGTGAGAGTTTACATATAGAAACTTACAAAAATTAAGACTCAGGCTCTATTAAAATTTTATTTCAAATGCACAACATAATTTATTAATACTTTATCATTAAAAATCATAAATGTAAATGCTGATCAATAATTCTATGGACAAATATAGTCAACTTCCTATCGTGGCTGATGATGTAACTTGATAAGCAATTGGTATCAAGCATCCAAGCTTACTTGGCGCTCTAAAATATTATTTTTTTAAAAAATCCATAATCGATGACAATCTAAGATAAATGGATAATAATATATTCCTTAGCATTAGATTTTTTAACTGCATAATATGTATGATATTTAAGTAAAAGTGTCACAGTACTTTATAATCATTGAAATCCGTATTGAATGGACTACAAAATCAAAATAAAAACTTTTTTAATTGTGTTTCCATGACAATTTTATATAAAAACTGTCAATATATACTATGATTTTTGACAGATTGCCAACTTTAGAGGTTTAAAGAATTAAGAATTTGTTAAATATTTTCTTTATTTAAAATAATAATATGTCCTATATTCTTTAAAATAGTTAATTGGATATATACAAACACTAAATCTATACCTTTGAACAATGTTTATACCTCAATACTACTATTACTAAATCACAATCTCCCTTCTATAATTCTTTAAAAAAATTAAAGTCTTTGTTTTCAGCAATATTAAAAAAGTAAAATAAACCTTTATAAGTCTATATTTCAATAACTTATTGAATAAAATTTAATTATTATTATATAGTATTTATATCGTAATTCAAGATTTGATATAACTCTCTATAATAATTTAAATTATATAAGATATTAATGTTATAAAATTAAAAAAATTTGATTATTCATAAAATATCTGTCTTTCTTTACCAATTATGTCCTTATTTTATTTTATCTATGAACTAGACAAAAGAGTCAACATTTTAAATTTTATTGATAAAATAGATAAAAATAGGAAATTAGAGAAATACAAATGAATAAAGTAATTCATATTAATCTTAACTGCCATTAAATAGAGTAACTGTTTGATAAAATTTGGTTCCTTCTACTTACCGCTATGTTTATGTGTCCACACGCTAATGTTCCTAATGTGTACCGTAATGTCTTTTTTTAGTAATCTCTCACTTGACCAACTTGACTTTAGTATTTTTATGGTCAAATTCTGCAGATTTAGAATTAATTAATGATATTAAATAGTAATTGATTTAGATTTACTTGACCCATTTGACCAACTTGACTTTTAATTTTTTTGGGTAAAATCAGTAATTAATTAAATTAGTTTAAATAGTGCAATTATATAATTAAATATTCTTTTTAATGGAGTGGAAGCATCTTAAAGCATCACTCCTCTCTCAATGTAAGAAAAAATGTCTAACCTCTCATCAATGAATTATAGATCAAAGTACTTCTTCGAATGCACCTACCCCTATGGTCCAGAAAATTCAGCTGCTATTGTAAAAAATTCAAAGACATGAATAGCCGCATATGGTTTGTCAGTGTGCTTTATGATCCTCATAGCAAAAAATAGTATCTTGAAGTTTCTTGCTATTTAAATTCAAAGGGTCTCCACAAAAATTATTTCAAACAGGATGAAAGCGCTGGCACAAAAATGCTAAATGACCTCAACATTAAGATTAAAAAGTCGATTATCAAATGTCTCCAGGATCTAATAGTCTAAAACCCCACTGTCACCCTCATCGCCGGAGATAAAATCTATTTCGACTAATCAAGGTAAAGATTAAGCACGGGTAGTTCAAGAGCCGAGTCCTCTCTCTCTTCTAAAAAAACCAAAAAAAAAATGTTAGTTAAATTCACTGATTTGATTAAGAGTGGTAAAATCCATAGTCTATCAGACTATATTAAGATGTACCATAGGAACACAAGTGATATAGTTTAAATTTAAGAAATAGAAGCAAAATAAAGAGGAATAATTAAAATACTGCAAGGAACCGGGTTTTTAGAAAAACAGACTATTCTAGTTATTGAGTCGCTCTAGACGTTTGCATTAAAAGACATTGATAGATTCAATTCAACAGAATTAGACACGATTGAATAGTTCGAGAAATGGGGATACTAAGAAGCTGTTGATGCCTTATTTCAAGTAATTGTACAGAAATAGAATGCTAAAAATGTTGCGTGTGGCTTCATGGGAAGGCTGATACTGGCAAGACAAGCATCGTCAAAATGCTACTACAAATCTTCGTGTGCGATGTTCTGCAGGAAGGGCAATCTCACTTCAAACTACAAGTAATGCCAGTGAAGTTTAATCCATAGATTGTGCTGATGGACGAAATGAACGATGCACACTTCTTTAGCAAAGATAGAATCGCTAGAATGAAAAGACTTCTGGAGGGAAGCGAAGCGGGTACTCTACAGAAGTGAAATACGGTGATGTGGCTTTATAGTATCAAGATAGCGTAGTAGTCATTACAACTAATTCCTTGCCATTAAAGAAGCTAAGAAAGATTGACAGAGAAGCGTTCGAGTCAAGATGCCATTTGATAGATATCAGTAATGTCAAAAAGAGCGAAACTAATCGCATGCCGTTTGACGCTATCGACTTGGAGAAATAATTTATGACTAGACTCGATGAAGAAGAAACGGCCTCCCATAATTCTCAAGAAAAACCAATCAGCAGAAAAGTGAGCGAGATGATAGAGAATGAGGATGAGGCCGAGAAGCAACATGATGAACAGAATGAAAGCACAGACTCCTAATGACATGCATAATACATTTCGTATATTTCATTATATAATTGCACTAATTAAACTAATTTAATTAATTACTGATTTGACCCAAAAAAATTAAAAGTCAAGTTGGTCAAATGGGTCAAGTAAATCTAAATCAACTACTATTTAATATTATTAATTAATTCTAAATCTGCAGAATTTGACCATATAAAAACTAAAGTCAAGTTGGTCAAGTGAGACTACTAAAAAAAGACATTACGGTACACATTAGGAACATTAGCGTGTGGACACATAAACATAGCGGTAAGTAGAAGGAACCAAATTTTATCAAACAGTTACTCTATTTAATGGCAGTTAAGATTAATATGAATTACTTTATTCATTTGTATTTCTCTAATTTCCTATTTTTATCTATTTTATCAATAATCTTGCTTGCAATTTGAATGCTTGTCCTTTTATATTATTAACATGTTTATTATTGGGGCCTTCTGAGTTATCGTATTATATTTATTATTCACTTATAATTTTCATAATCGTTGAGTTATTCAGCATTATTATTTAAGCTGTAATAGTTTTTATAATATAAGTATTGATAGTGTTATAATTTCTCATGTTTGACTTCAAAGTCTAAATAATTTTGTTTGATTTTATTTAAATAATGATTCTTAGTCATAAATTTGGGGGTACTTAAATTTTTCAAATATATTTGCTTGTGTATGTTTGATTTAAGCTTTGAACAAATTATTTCATAATTCTATTAATTAAGTCAGAGTCAGGCAGGCTTTATTGGGTTTCACAGATTGTTAAAAATTAATTAAAGTTGATCGACTATTTCATATTTAAAATATATTACTATTTTCATATCAATTAAAAATTACTTATATGATAGATAGCTTTATTTTTACTAATTTGTTGTTTTTTATAGTTGATACAGACAGTCTTAAATTCAGCTGCTATCATACTCAGTTCATTTATTCCTATTAATTTTAAATTTTCAAACAAACTTTTAAAATAAACGAATTGGGATGTAGCTTCTTATAGTTCTACAGTTATTTTTATCGAGCATGTTAGTTTTATTACCATAAATTAATATCGTACATTCTTGAAATTTTATTACACTCTATTAAATTTTTTAAAAATAATTATTGGTATATTTGTTTATTTAGATATTTCTTTGTCTTTTTATTATAAAATATTTCTATATTTATGAACATATAATCTATTTATTTTCTATTTTAATCATTAAATAGATAATGTTCTTAGCATTTTGAATTCAAATTTAAATGTAAATTATTTGTACGAAAATTATATCTTAATTAGATCTAAAATTAGGTAATTTTATAATTTAAGAGAAAGCTAATAAATATTATTCTATTTATTTAAACATAATTTAACTTATAATAGTTTACTAATGAGAGTAAATTGTTCAGATTTAATATGGTTATAAAAGTAAAATAATTTAGCTTATTTCCAGGTATAATTAAAAAAAAGATTCTATATATTTTTTTAATTAATATTTGAGTAAAGTAAGTTAATTTAAAATGGATAGAGTTTGATTTGAAAATGTATAGAATAAATGACTGCATAATATTTGTTTATAATAGTTCATATATTATTTTTCATTTTTTAAATTATTCTTTTCAAAATATCTCGAAATCAATTATTTTTGAATATTTCATGGAATTTAAGTGTTAGTATTTAAAATGAATTAGAAAATTTTCATGATATTAAATATAAATCAATGAGTTATCTTTGGACATTAGATTATTGAAGCACTAAATGCATCGAAAATTTTAAGAGAGGTATCTCTTTAGATAATCCAACTTAATAAAATTTGAAAACCAGTAGCAAAGCTTTTTAAGATTTTTATGTTTCTGTTATTTAAAATAATAGAAAGTAATAATAAAATAGGTTTGGCATATTATTTATTATTTGTCATCATGAAATCACTTAAAATAGATTACATAAAATATAATAAAAAAAATAATGCATGCCCATAACTTTATTCAATTATAGGCCTTTTATTATAATTTAAAAAGCATTGAAAGATATTTCTATGCTTACTGACATAATGAATTATATAAATTCATTATTTAAAACATACTCTAACTATGATATAATTTTTAAGTATATGAATTGTTGCTTAGCATTCAAAACCTCAAAACCCCTTAATGAGGTTTATAAGTGCTTTGATTTGTAGGGAATTTGTTAGGGGTTGGGGTTATTAATTAAATGAGAGACAAAAATAGCAAGCTTTTGGGGTCTATTTATGATGAAGAGTATATAGATTTAGTGTTTAAACTGCGATATGGATGTGATATATGCAGTGAATATGTCAAACCAGTACTTAATTATAAATCAATTGCACTGCTCTTAAAGCGAAGTCCATCAACTATTCGCTCCCATTGCCTTATAGCTGTATAACTAAAGCAATAATAGCTGAATTCTAAGCCTTAGAGGAAGTCAAAGTTTCTGTAGAAGCATATTGACTATCTTATTAATGAAAAAACTTTGAAGTATTGGGCTCACTTCTCTCTCGACCAACGAGCTACTATGTTTCACCGCCAGTTCCCTGAGTTGAAGATCTCTGCATAGTCTGTTGCAAGCATTTATAAACGAAATTGTATCTCTTACAAAGGTGTGAATCGTATCAAGAGAGTGATTGATTTCACTCAGCCATTTTACAACAATAACTTAAATTATATTTATAATTAAATGCAGAAAGCCTAATAGAATAATATTAAGTTTATTCATGCTGACGAGGCTGTGTTTACCTTCAACACTTTCATCTAGAAGTCTTGGTATAAGAGGCATAGTAATATAGAAGTATATGACTAGAAAGTCAAGGTATAAACAATGGCTATTCTTGGAGGAATTAGCGAGGATGCTGGTTTAGAAACTTATCTTATTCATCCTCGCTCTATTAAGACAGAGCAGTATATCAAGTTCTTAGAACAGCTGAGAGAGAAGTACCCTGAATAAGAGATTATACTATTCGTTGATAATCTTTCTGTTCATAAGACCAAAGAAACAAGGAAGAGTTATGAACAACTTAGAATAACGCCAGTGTTCAACGTACCTTACAGTCCATAGTTTAATGGAATTGAGTTCTACTGGGGTATATTAAAAGGTCATTACAAGAAACTGCTGCTCTACCACTTGATGCATGACCTACCTATCGATACAGTAGACTTTATTAAAAGCTCAGCGAAGAGAGTAGATAATTAATTGGCTTAAAAGTGTGCTAAAGAAGGGAGAGTGAATGTATATAAATAAGTTTTGTAGTTAAGTTAATGAATATATAAGTCACATTTAAAACTCTTTCGTGTGAGCTGGCTTCCCTTTCTTTTCTTCTACTTCTTGCTTCCCTCCTCCAAGGTTTCTTCTCTTGCTGCTAGCTCCAGCATCTATGTTCATTGACTCTGGCGGCTAAATATTTGAATAAAGTCTCTTGCTAACTTCATACTTCGTCTGCGACTTTCGCTCTCTGTGAAGCTTGCTCTATTCCTTCATCAAAAAGATGCCAGTACCAGATTTTTCTAAAGAGTTAAGCTACAAATCTTACTTGAAATATAAGGGTGCTTCTGCAGCTCTGATAGCCAGCTCTCACTTATCTTGATCCCTTGTTTGTCCTTATCTTCTGAAGAGATGCTGTACCTTTTCTTATGAGATTCTTGAATAATTTCTTTCAAGTAATCACCTTTAATTGTTGCAAGTATGCCAAAGAAATAGTTTCTTTCAGGTAGCTTATTTGACAACTACTTCTTAGTACGCAGGTACAGCGAAACCTGGGTCATTCATAGCAACATCAGATAAGTTAGTCACTGAGATGTCTGGATAGTTTGGAATCTCTGCAAACTTAACATCTTAAATTTTCAAAGCTTTCTTCTCTTCGCAGAGTATGCTCTTAAAAATGAAATTTTAGTACCTTCCATCGTTGGCAAGAACAAACCAACTACATAATAAAAATGAGCCACTATAAGTTAATTACCTTGCTGCACCAGGTAGCGATGCAAAACCTCCATGCTTCTAAATCTTTGAATCAATTCTTGAGCTTGCACTCTTTTCATTACATCATTCATTGACTCCATCTGCTTACAGATCTAAGAAATAATATTCAAATTTAAGGTTATTGATTTCAATTATATACCTCTGTAAAACTTACTATTAAATATGGGCATCCTATAGGAGGTCAACCTCTAAGAAGGATATGGAGAAAGTATAGAAAACTGGTTTCAAACTTGAGAGATTGATATCAATTTCTACTGTTATAGTTCCATATTTTTAAATTTAAATTGGTACGTACCTAATTAGGAGCGCTAATAAATGCAAGTACTTAATTAGGAGCACCCTAATTTTAATCATAAAATGACAAAATACCTACTAAAACAGTACGTACTTAATTAGGAGCACCTCCTAAATTGGTACGTGCTATAATCAACTTATTATTGATAGTTAAAATGTACTTTCTCACCTATATTTAGAGCTGGTTCGTCTCTTAGCACTCATAAATCTTCTATAATACTCTAAAAACTTCCCTTGAAACTTGTAGGCTTGGAAAGCTCTCATATAAGCTCTCAGTTATAGAGGCAGTTTTATAATTTTAAATTTAAATATGAGCGCTAACATTTTAAGAAAAACAACAACACTTCCATCAAACTAAATGAGACTTACCTTTGGCAGCAATAAAAAGTGTGATAGCTGTCAGATGAACTCTCATAAGGAACTACCAGAGCTATCACTTGAGGTCTCTGTTATTAAAATAGAAATTAATAATAGAAAATAAATGGCAAACAAGTGTGTGGGAGACAGAGAGGAGGAGAAAGGTATTAATGAAATTCCTATACAAACTGAACAAGTAGAAGTATACCTTTGTGAAAAGTGTGAGAGAGACTTCGCTCATAAATCTAGTTGGTATAGGCATATGAAAGAGCATAGAAGCCAAGCCAACTGTATACTTAAAGCACGATAAAATCGACGGAAAGTATGATTGCTTCGAGTGCCATAAGCAGTATGCTCATACAAGAGATTTAAGAAAGCATCTTTTAAAAGCTCACAAGAAAGATTTAGAAATTGAAAAGCATCAAGATGAATTGAAGCTACCAAACAAAAGAAAAGCAAGAGAATCTTCGAAAGTGGTAGAGCTCGAACAAGCTAGTGAATCAGAATATGTGAGGAAATCACGCAACCTACTAGCATCCGAAATCACAAAAATCATGATTAAAATTCAATATAAAAAGATTCCTGTTCTCGCCTAAATAGACCTAGACACTTCACTTTAAAGCACCTTATATTAGAAGACTCCTTTGATAAGAAAGTTATCAATGATCATCAATACGCATAAAGGTGTATCCCTTCAACTATCTCTTAAGTGATGATAAATACTAGATGGAGTTTACAAATGAGTATCAAGTACTCACTCAAGCAAAGTTTAAAGAGTGTAGTTACTTAATCAAGCTAGATACTATTCTCCTTGCCAAGGATCATGTTGCTTTTAGACTGCCACTATATGAAATGACCCTCAGAGATTTCATTACTGATCAAAGGAATCATAAGTAGGTTGCTTTGATAGCAACTTAAACCTTACAAGGTTTAAAAGAGCTACATAAGTTAGGCTTTATTCATAGAGATTTGAAGCCAGAAAATATAATGATAACTTCTCACCTGTAAGAGTAGCAATAATCTATTTTAACAGAGCCTAAAGAGTGGAAGTAACAAGGCTTGGAACTGTAATGGGAACGCAAGGGTACTACCCAGAAAGAGAAGACTGGAGAGATGGAGACTTTTAGTGGGATGTGTGGGCTTTAGCAGCAATAATAATAGAGTGCGATATGCCTCGCAATGAATACTACTCTACAAGATGCGAGAAGGACGCTAAACAAAGAATAAAGCAATTTATTGACAAAACAAGAGTATATCAATCAATGAAACAAATGGCAGAGTCAATAATAATTAAACCAAACTCAAGATCAGACATATCAATAGAGCAGATAGAGTTGTGGTTAATAAGATAAACTTCAGACCTCTACCACATGATCCTAAAGTGCATTTTGAGTGATTAAATTAAGTACATTTACTATAAATTTCACATTAAAACCTATTAATAACCCCAACCCCAAACAAATTCCCTACAAATCAAAGCTCTTATAAACCTCATTAAGGGGTTTTGGGGTTTTTAATGTAGGCGAGGCAGTAATGGGACAATAAAGCTTTGGAAAAAAAACTCATCGCTTATCTAATTGCTTCTTTTCCAAACTAAAATGTTTCGTCAATTGCACAACACAAAGCTCTTAATGTCCATTGACATATAATAGTCAATATTTCTTACCATCTATATCCTTCGAGAAAATATAGGTTTAGCTCCATTATTCAATTTTTAAAAAAGGATACAGAGTATAATACAAACAGCTTTTTTTGCAAATTTAGTACTTATGAGATTGAAGATAAAGAAATCCTACATATAACTCATCGATTAAATGATGATCTATCA
>ARYC01004148.1:0-11026 GCA_000711775.1 Oxytricha trifallax
CGAAATTGGTCGAACACATTAGAAATGCATAGCACACTGTGATCTCTCGTTTTACAGATAGAAGTTATATAGTTGCCTGTCGACTTCAGAAGTTATGATCTCGCAAAGATTTCCTTATTTTATTTCATAAAATTCCAGAAAAATAGGGTTTCGGTACTATTGCAAAAGTTATTCACACGAAATTGGTCGAACACATGTAGAAATGCACAGCACACTGTGATCTCTCGTTCTACAAATAAAAGTCATATAGTTGCCTGTCGACTTCAGAAGTTATGATCTCGCAAAGATTTCCTAATTTTATTTCTTAAAATTCCAGGAAAATAGGGTTTTGGTATTATTGCAAAAGTTATTCACACGAAAATGGTCGAACGTATGTAGAAATGCAAAGCACACTGTGATCTCTCGTTCTACATATAGAAGTCATATAGTTGCCTGTCGACTTCAGAAGTTATGATCTCGCAAAGATTTCCTAATTTTATTTCTTAAATTCCAGGAAAATAGGGTTTTGGTGTTATTGCAAAAGTTATTCACACGAAAATGGTCGAACGTATGTAGAAATGCACAGCACACTGTGATCTCTCGTTCTACATATAGAAGTCATATAGTTGCCTGTCGACTTCAGAAGTTATGATCTCGCAAAGATTTCCTAATTTTATTTCTTAAAATTCCAGGAAAATAGGGTTTTGGTATTATTGCAAAAGTTATTTACACGAAAATGGTCGAACGTATGTAGAAATGCACAGCACACTGTGATCTCTCGTTCTACATATAGAAGTCATATAGTTGCCTGTCGACTTCAGAAGTTATGATCTCGCAAAGATTCCCTAATTTTATTTCTTAAAATTCCAGGAAAATAGGGTTTTGGTATTATTGCAAAAGTTATTCACACGAAAATGGTCGAACGTATGTAGAAATGCACAGCACACTGTGATCTCTCGTTCTACATATTGAAGTCATATAGTTGCCTGTCGACTTCAGAAGTTATGATCTCGCAAAGATTTCCTAATTTTATTTCTTAAAATTCCAGGAAAATAGGGTTTTGGTATTATTGCAAAAGTTATTCACACGAAAATGGTCGAACGTATGTAGAAATGCACAGCACACTGTGATCTCTCGTTCTACATATAGAAGTCATTTAGTTGCCTGTCGACTTCAGAAGTTATGATCTCGCAAAGATTTCCTAATTTTATTTCTTAAAATTCCAGGAAAATAGGGTTTTGGTATTATTGCAAAAGTTATTCACACGAAAATGGTCCAACGTATGTAGAAATGCACAGCACACTGTGATCTCTCGTTCTACATATAGAAGTCATATAGTTGCCTGTCGACTTCAGAAGTTATGATCTCGCAAAGATTCCAAATTTTATTTCTTAAAATTCCAGGAAAATAGGGTTTTGGTATTATTGCAAAAGTTATTCACACGAAAATGGTCGAACGTATGTAGAAATGCACAGCACACTGTGATCTCTCGTTCTACATATAGAAGTCATATAGTTGCCTGTCGACTTCAGAAGTTATGATCTCGCAAAGATTTCCTAATGTTATTTCTTAAAATTCCAGGAAAATAGGGTTTTGGTATTATTGCAAAAGTTATTCACACGAAAATGGTCGAACGTATGTAGAAATGCACAGCACACTGTGATCTCTCGTTCTACATATAGAAGTCATATAGTTGCCTGTCGACTTCAGAAGTTATGATCTCGCAAAGATTTCCAAATTTTATTTCTTAAAATTCCAGGAAAATAGGGTTTTGGTATTATTGCAAAAGTTATTCACACGAAAATGGTCGAACGTATGTAGAAATGCACAGCACACTGTGATCTCTCGTTCTACATATTGAAGTCATATAGTTGCCTGTCGACTTCAGAAGTTATGATCTCGCAAAGATTTCCTAATTTTATTTCTTAAAATTCCAGGAAAATAGGGTTTTGGTATTATTGCAAAAGTTATTCACACGAAAATGGTCGAACGTATGTAGAAATGCACAGCACACTGTGATCTCTCGTTCTACATATAGAAGTGATATAGTTGCCTGTCGACTTCAGAAGTTATGATCTCGCAAAGATTTCCTAATTTTATTTCTTAAAATTCCAGGAAAATAGGGTTTTGGTATTATTGCAAAAGTTATTCACACGAAAATGGTCGAACGTATGTAGAAATGCACAGCACACTTTGATCTCTCGTTCTACATATAGAAGTCATATAGTTGCCTGTCGACTTCAGAAGTTATGATCTCGCAAAGATTTCCTAATTTTATTTCTTAAAATTCCAGAAAATAGGGTTTTGGTATTATTGCAAAAGTTATTCACACGAAAATGGTCGAACGTATGTAGAAATGCACAGCACACTGTGATCTCTCGTTCTACATATAGAAGTCATTTAGTTGCCTGTCGACTTCAGAAGTTATGATCTCGCAAAGATTTCCTAATTTTATTTCTTAAAATTCCAGGAAAATAGGGTTTTGGTATTATTGCAAAAGTTATTCACACGAAAATGGTCGAACTTATGTAGAAATGCACAGCACACTGTGATCTCTCGTTCTACATATAGAAGTCATATAGTTGCCTGTCGACTTCAGAAGTTATGATCTCGCAAAGATTTCCTAATTTTATTTCTTAAAATTCCAGGAAAATAGGGTTTTGGTATTATTGCAAAAGTTATTCACACGAAAATGGTCCAACGTATGTAGAAATGCACAGCACACTGTGATCTCTCGTTCTACATATAGAAGTCATATAGTTGCCTGTCGACTTCAGAAGTTATGATCTCGCAAAGATTTCCTAATTTTATTTCTTAAAATTCCAGGAAAATAGGGTTTTGGTATTATTGCAAAAGTTATTCACACGAAAATGGTCGAACGTATGTAGAAATGCACAGCACACTGTGATCTCTCGTTCTACATATAGAAGTCATATAGTTGCCTGTCTACTTCAGAAGTTATGATCTCGCAAAGATTTCCTAATTTTATTTCTTAAAATTCCAGGAAAATAGGGTTTTGGTATTATTGCAAAAGTTATTCACACGAAAATGGTCGAACGTATGTAGAAATGCACAGCACACTTTGATCTCTCGTTCTACATATAGAAGTCATATAGTTGCCTGTCGACTTCAGAAGTTATGATCTCGCAAAGATTTCCTAATTTTATTTCTTAAAATTCCAGGAAAATAGGGTTTTGGTATTATTGCAAAAGTTATTCACACGAAAATGGTCCAACGTATGTAGAAATGCACAGCACACTGTGATCTCTCGTTCTACATATAGAAGTCATATAGTTGCCTGTCGACTTCAGAAGTTATGATCTCGCAAAGATTTCCTAATTTTATTTCTTAAAATTCCAGGAAAATAGGGTTTTGGTATTATTGCAAAAGTTATTCACACGAAAATGGTCGAACGTATGTAGAAATGCACAGCACACTGTGATCTCTCGTTCTACATATAGAAGTCATATAGTTGCCTGTCGACTTAAGAAGTTATGATCTCGCAAAGATTTCCTAATTTTATTTCTTAAAATTCCAGGAAAATAGGGTTTTGGTATTATTGCAATAGTTATTCACACGAAAATGGTCGAACGTATGTAGAAATGCACAGCACACTGTGATCTCTCGTTCTACATATAGAAGTCATTTAGTTGCCTGTCGACTTCAGAAGTTATGATCTCGCAAAGATTTCCTAATTTTATTTCTTAAAATTCCAGGAAAATAGGGTTTTGGTATTATTGCAAAAGTTATTCACACGAAAATGGTCGAACGTATGTAGAAATGCACAGCACACTGTGATCTCTCGTTCTACATATAGAAGTCATATAGTTGCCTGTCGACTTCAGAAGTTATGATCTCGCAAAGATTTCCTAATTTTATTTCTTAAAATTCCAGGAAAATAGTGTTTTGGTATTATTGCAAAAGTTATTCACACGAAAATGGTCGAACGTATGTAGAAATGCACAGCACACTGTGATCTCTCGTTCTACAGATAGAAGTTATATAGTTGCCTGTCGACTTCAGAAGTTATGATCTCGCAAAGATTTCCTAGTTATATTTCTTAAAATTCCAAAAAAATAGGTTTTTGGTACTTTTGCAAAAGTTATTTACACGAAATTGGTCGAACACATGTAGAAATGCACAGCACACTGTGATCTCTCGTTCTACAGATAGGTCATATAGTTTCCTGTCAACTTCAGTAGTTATGATCTCGCAAAGATTTCCTAATTTTATTTCTTAAAATTCCAGGAAAATAGGGTTTTGGTATTTATATAAGGAAATTGCTGCAAATTGCTTATTTTGCTTATATCTTTGCGCGTTTTGAAAATAAATATATTGTGATTTTATATTCGTGTTCAGCGAATGATCAGAATCACAATATTCGGATTTTTTTGTTAAATATATAATGGAAGTTGTATTTTGCCGGGGAAAGGTTCGGCCCTGGACAAATTTTTGAAAACCCAAAAATGGACAAAATGACCCCCCTTTAACTTTTGAATATGACTATATATTTGGTGTTCCAGTGTCACACTCTTGCTGAGGAGCTCAAATTTAGTGGATTTACATAATTCCAGGTCATCTCGTGAATTTCCATGACCATGTTTTGAGATCCTCAAAATTCCAAAAATGAAAGGCCAAGGGTTATATAAGGAAATTGCTGAAAATTGCTTATTCTGCTTATATCTTTGCGCGTTTTGAAGATAAATCAATTCTGATTTTATATTCGTGTTCAGCGAGGTCTTAATAACCAGAATCATTTTACTCTGATGTTTTTTGGAAAAATGAAATGGAAGTTGTATTTTGCCGGGGAAAGGTTCGGCCCTGGACAAATTTTTGAAAACCCAAAAATGGACAAAATGACCCCCCTTTAACTTTTGAATATGACTATATATTTGGTGTTCCAGTGTCACACTCTTGCTGAGGAGCTCAAATTTAGTGGATTTACATAATTCCAGGTCATCTCGTGAATTTCCATGACCATGTTTTGAGATCCTCAAAATTCCAAAAATGAAAGGCCAAGGGTTATATAAGGAAATAGCTAAAAATTGATTATTTTGCTTATATCTTTGCGCGTTTTGAAGATAAATCATTTCTGATTTTATATTCGTGTTCAGCCAGGTCTTAATAACTAGAATCATTATACTCAGATGTTTTTGGGAAATATAAAATGGAAGTTGTATTTTGCCGGGGAAAGGTTCGGCCCTGGACAAATTTTTGAAAAACCCAAAAATGTACAAAATGACCCCCCTATTACTTTTGAAAATGACTATATATTTGGTGTTCCAGTGTCACACTTTTGCTCAGGAGCTCAACTTTAGTGGATTTGCATAATTCCAGGTCATCTCATGAATTTCCGTGACCATCTTTTGATGTTCTCAAAAACCCAAAAATAAAGCGCCAAGGGTTATATAAGGAAATAGCTAAAAATTGATTATTTTGCTTATATCTTGCGCGTTTTGAAGATAAATCAATTCTGATTTTATATTCGTGTTCAGCGAGGTCTTAATAACCAGAATCAATTTACTCGGATGTTTTTTGGAAAATATAAAATGGAAGTTGTATTTTGCCGGGGAAAGGTTCGGCCCTGGACAAATTTTTGAAAAACCCAAAAATGTACAAAATGACCCCCCTATTACTTTTGAAAATGACTATATATTTGGTGTTCCAGTGTCACACTTTTGCTCAGGAGCTCAACTTTAGTGGATTTGCATAATTCCAGGTCATCTCATGAATTTCCGTGACCATCTTTTGATGTTCTCAAAAACCCAAAAATAAAGCGCCAAGGGTTATATAAGGAAATAGCTAAAAATTGATTATTTTGCTTATATCTTTGCGGCGTTTTGAAGATAAATCATTTCTGATTTTATATTCGTGTTCAGCCAGGTCTTAATAACTAGAATCATTATACTCAGATGTTTTTTGAAATATAAAATGGAAGTTGTATTTTGCCGGGGAAAGGTTCGGCCCTGGACAAATTTTTGAAAAACCCAAAAATGTACAAAATGACCCCCCTATTACTTTTGAAAATGACTATATATTTGGTGTTCCAGTGTCACACTTTTGCTCAGGAGCTCAACTTTAGTGGATTTGCATAATTCCAGGTCATCTCATGAATTTCCGTGACCATCTTTTGATGTTCTCAAAAACCCAAAAATAAAGCGCCAAGGGTTATATAAGGAAATAGCTAAAAATTGATTATTTTGCTTATATCTTTGCGCGTTTTGAAGATAAATCATTTCTGATTTTATATTCGTGTTCAGCCAGGTCTTAATAACTAGAATCATTATACTCAGATGTTTTTGGGAAATATGAAATGGAAGTTGTATTTTGCCGGGGAAAGGTTCTGCCCTGTACAAATTTTTGAAAACCCAAAAATGGACAAAATGACCCCCCTATAACTTTTGAAAATGACTATATATTTGGTGTTCCAGTGTCACACTCTTGCCCAGGAGCTCAAATTTAGTGGATTTGCATAACTCCAGGTCATCTCATGAATTTCCATGATCATGTTTTGAGATCCTCAAAATTCCATAAATGAAAGGCCAAGGGTTATATAAGGAAATAGCTAAAAATTGATTATTTTGCTTATATCTTTGCGCGTTTTGAAGATAAATCATTTCTGATTTTATATTCGTGTTCAGCCAGGTCTTAATAACTAGAATCATTATACTCAGATGTTTTTGTGAAATATAAAATGGAAGTTGTATTTTGCCGGGGAAAGGTTCGGCCCTGGACAAATTTTTGAAAAACCCAAAAATGTACAAAATGACCCCCCTATTACTTTTGAAAATGACTATATATTTGGTGTTCCAGTGTCACACTTTTGCTCAGGAGCTCAACTTTAGTGGATTTGCATAATTCCAGGTCATCTCATGAATTTCCGTGACCATCTTTTGATGTTCTCAAAAACCCAAAAATAAAGCGCCAAGGGTTATATAAGGAAATAGCTAAAAATTGATTATTTTGCTTATATCTTTTGCGCGTTTTGAAGATAAATCATTTCTGATTTTATATTCGTGTTCAGCCAGGTCTTAATAACTAGAATCATTATACTCAGATGTTTTTGGGAAATATAAAATGGAAGTTGTATTTTGCCGGGGAAAGGTTCGGCCCTGGACAAATTTTTGAAAAACCCAAAAATGTACAAAATGACCCCCCTATTACTTTTGAAAATGACTATATATTTGGTGTTCCAGTGTCACACTTTTGCTCAGGAGCTCAACTTTAGTGGATTTGCATAATTCCAGGTCATCTCATGAATTTCCGTGACCATCTTTTGATGTTCTCAAAAACCCAAAAATAAAGCGCCAAGGGTTATATAAGGAAATAGCTAAAAATTGATTATTTTGCTTATATCTTTGGCGCGTTTTGAAGATAAATCAATTATGATTTTATATTCGTGTTCAGCGAGGTCTTAATGACAAGAATCATTATACTCGGATGTTTTTTGGAAATATGAAATTGAAGTTGTATTTTGTCGGTGAAATGTTCGGCCCTGGACAATTTTTTGAAAACCGAAAAATTGACAAAATGACCCCCCTATTACTTTTGAAAATGACTATATATTTGGTGTTCCAGTGTCACACTCTTGCTCAGGAGCCCAAATTTAGTGGATTTGCATATTCCAGGTCATCTCGTGAATTTCCATGACCATGTTTTGAGATCCTCAAAATTCCAAAAATGAAAGGCAAAGGGTTATATAAGGAAATTGCTGAAAATTGATTATTTTGCTTATATCTTTGCGCGTTTTGAAGATAAATCAATTCTGATTTTATATTCGTGTTCAGCGAGGTCTTAATAACCAGAATCAATTTACTCGGATGTTTTTTGGAAATATGAAATGGAAGTTGTATTTTGCCGGGGAAAGGTTCGGCCCTGGACAAATTTTTGAAAACCCAAAAATGGACAAAATGACCCCCCTTTAACTTTTGAATATGACTATATATTTGGTGTTCCAGTGTCACACTCTTGCTGAGGAGCTCAAATTTAGTGGATTTACATAATTCCAGGTCATCTCGTGAATTTCCATGACCATGTTTTGAGATCCTCAAAATTCCAAAAATGAAAGGCCAAGGGTTATATAAGGAAATAGCTAAAAATTGATTATTTTGCTTATATCTTTGCGCGTTTTGAAGATAAATCATTTCTGATTTTATATTCGTGTTCAGCCAGGTCTTAATAACTAGAATCATTATACTCAGATGTTTTTGGGAAATATAAAATGGAAGTTGTATTTTGCCGGGGAAAGGTTCGGCCCTGGACAAATTTTTGAAAAACCCAAAAATGTACAAAATGACCCCCCTATTACTTTTGAAAATGACTATATATTTGGTGTTCCAGTGTCACACTTTTGCTCAGGAGCTCAACTTTAGTGGATTTGCATAATTCCAGGTCATCTCATGAATTTCCGTGACCATCTTTTGATGTTCTCAAAAACCCAAAAATAAAGCGCCAAGGGTTATATAAGGAAATAGCTAAAAATTGATTATTTTGCTTATATCTTTGCGCGTTTTGAAGATAAATCAATTCTGATTTTATATTCGTGTTCAGCGAGGTCTTAATAACCAGAATCAATTTACTCGGATGTTTTTTGGAAATATAAAATGGAAGTTGTATTTTGCCGGGGAAAGGTTCGGCCCTGGACAAATTTTTGAAAAACCCAAAAATGTACAAAATGACCCCCCTATTACTTTTGAAAATGACTATATATTTGGTGTTCCAGTGTCACACTTTTGCTCAGGAGCTCAACTTTAGTGGATTTGCATAATTCCAGGTCATCTCATGAATTTCCGTGACCATCTTTTGATGTTCTCAAAAACCCAAAAATAAAGCGCCAAGGGTTATATAAGGAAATAGCTAAAAATTGATTATTTTGCTTATATCTTTGCGCGTTTTGAAGATAAATCATTTCTGATTTTATATTCGTGTTCAGCCAGGTCTTAATAACTAGAATCATTATACTCAGATGTTTTTGGGAAATATGAAATGGAAGTTGTATTTTGCCGGGGAAAGGTTCTGCCCTGTACAAATTTTTGAAAACCCAAAAATGGACAAAATGACCCCCCTATAACTTTTGAAAATGACTATATATTTGGTGTTCCAGTGTCACACTCTTGCTCAGGAGCTCAAATTTAGTGTATTTGCTTAATTACAGGTCATCTCATGAATTTCCGTGACCATCTTTTGAGGTCCTCAAAAACCCAAAATTGAAGGGCCAAGGGTTATATAAGGAAATTGCTGAAAATTGATTATTTTGCTTATATCTTTGCGCGTTTTGAAGATAAATCAATTCTGATTTTATATTCGTGTTCAGCGAGGTCTTAATAACCAGAATCAATTTACTCGGATGTTTTTTGGAAAAATGAAATGGAAGTTGTATTTTGCCGGGGAAAGGTTTGGCCCTGGACAATTTTTGAAAACCCAAAAATGGACAAAATGACCCCCCTATAACTTTTGAAAATGACTATATATTTGGTGTTCCAGTGGTCACACTCTTGCTGAGGAGCTCAAATTTAGTGGATTTACATAATTCCAGGTCATCTCGTGAATTTCCATGACCATGTTTTGAGATCCTCAAAATTCCAAAAATGAAAGGCCAAGTTATATAAGGAAATTGCTGAAATTGATTATTTTGCTTATATCTTTGCGCGTTTTGAAGATAAATCAATTCTGATTTTATATTCGTGTTCAGCGAGGTCTTAATAACCAGAATCAATTTACTCGGATGTTTTTTGGAAATATAAAATGGAAGTTGTATTTTGCCGGGGAAAGGTTCGGCCCTGGACAAATTTTTGAAAAACCCAAAAATGTACAAAATGACCCCCCTATTACTTTTGAAAATGACTATATATTTGGTGTTCCAGTGTCACACTTTTGCTCAGGAGCTCAACTTTAGTGGATTTGCATAATTCCAGGTCATCTCATGAATTTCCGTGACCATCTTTTGATGTTCTCAAAAACCCAAAAATAAAGCGCCAAGGGTTATATAAGGAAATAGCTAAAAATTGATTATTTTGCTTATATCTTTGGCGCGTTTTGAAGATAAATCAATTCTGATTTTATATTCGTGTTCAGCGAGGTCTTAATAACCAGAATCAATTTACTCGGATGTTTTTTGGAAAAATGAAATGGAAGTTGTATTTTGCCGGGGAAAGGTTTGGCCCTGGACAATTTTTGAAAACCCAAAAATGGACAAAATGACCCCCCTATAACTTTTGAAAATGACTATATATTTGGTGTTCCAGTGTCACACTCTTGCTCAGGAGCCCAAATTTAGTGGATTTGCATAATTCCAGGTAATCTCGTGAATTTCCATGACCATCTTTTGAGGTCCTCAAAATCTAAAAAATGAAAGGCCAAGGGTTATATAAGGAAATAGCTGAAAATTGCTTATTTTGCTTATATCTTTGCGCGTTTTGAAGATAAATTAATTCTGATTTTATATTCGTGTTCTGCGAGGTCTTAATGACCAGAATCATTTTACTCGGATGTTTTTTGGAAATATGAAATGGAAGTTGTATTTTGCCGGGGAAAGGTTCTGCTTTGTACAAATTTTTGAAAACCCAAAAATGGACAAAATGACCCCCCTATAACTTTTGAAAATGACTATATATCTGGTGTTCCAGTGTCACACTCTTGCTCAGGAGCCCAAATTTAGTAGATTTGCATAATTCCAGGTAATCTCATGAATTTCCATGACCATCTTTTGATGTTCTCAAAAACCCAAAAATGAAGGGCTAAGGGTTATATAAGGAAATTGATGAAAATTGCTAAAATGCATATTTTACTTATATCTTTGCGCGTTTTGAAGATAAATCAATTCTGATTTTATATTCGTGTTCTGCGAGGTCTTAAAAACCAGAATCATTATACTCGGATGTTTTTTGGAAATATGAAATGGAAGTTTTATTTTGCCGGGGAAAGGTTCGGTCCTGGACAAATTTTTGAAAACCGAAAAATTGACAAAATGACCCCCCTATAACTTTTGAAAATGACTATATATTTGGTGTTCCAGTGTCACACTCTTGCTCAGGAGCCCAAATTTAGT
>ARYC01004149.1:0-34953 GCA_000711775.1 Oxytricha trifallax
TTTTGAATTGTGCATGTTTGTAAGCACGTTGCGAGTGTGACATTATAAAATAAAATCAACAAGGCTAGATTTAGTTTTTATAATTCTTCATGTTAAAAAATTGCTACCTTTCTTATCTATTTCTTACTATCAATGGTCATCTCAATTTGGTGTGGCAAAAAAAATTTGAAAAAAGGGACAATTCAATAAAAGAGGTCTTTTGAATTGTGCATGTTTGTAAGCACGTTGCGAGTGTGACATTTATAAAATAAAATCAACAAGGCTAGATTTAGTTTTTATAATTCTTCATGTTAAAAAATTGCTACCTTTCTTATCTATTTCTTAGTATCTATGGTCATCTCAATTTGGTGTGGCAAAAAAAATTTGAAAAAATGGACAATTGAATATAAGAGGTCTTTTGAATTGTGCATGTTTGTAAGCACGTTGCGAGTGTGACATTTATAAATAAAACCAACAAGGCTAGATTTAGTTTTTATAATTCTTCATGTTAAAAAATTGCTACCTTTCTTATCTATTTCTTAGTATCTATGGTCATCTCAATTTGGTGTGGCAAAACAAATTTGAAAAAATGGACAATTCAATATAAGAGGTCTTTTGAATTATGCATGTTTGTAAACACGTTGCGAGTGTAACATTTATAAAATAAAATCAACAAGGCTAGATTTAGTTTTTATAATTCTTCATGTTAAAAAATTGCTACCTTTCTTATCTATTTCTTAGTATCTATGGTCATCTCAATTTGGTGTGGCAAAACAAATTTGAAAAAATGGACAATTCAATATAAGAGGTCTTTTGAATTGTGCATGTTTGTAAACACGTTGCGAGTGTGACATTTATAAAATAAAATCAACAAGGCTAGATTTAGTTTTTATAATTCTTCATGTTAAAAAATTGCTACCTTTCTTATCTATTTCTTAGTATCTATGGTCATCTCAATTTGGTGTGGCAAAACAAATTTGAAAAAATGGACA
The DNA here is from genome assembly GCA_000711775.1 of Oxytricha trifallax. Taxonomy (NCBI): domain Eukaryota; phylum Ciliophora; class Spirotrichea; order Sporadotrichida; family Oxytrichidae; genus Oxytricha; species Oxytricha trifallax. Next base: position 972 of record ARYC01004149.1, read on the forward strand.
ATTCAATATAAGAGGTCTTTTGAATTGTGCATGTTTGTAAGCACGTTGCGAGTGTGACATTTATAAAATAAAATCAACAAGGCTAGATTTAGTTTTTATAATTCTTCATGTTAAAAAATTGCTACCTTTCTTATCTATTTCTTAGTATCTATGGTCATCTCAATTTGGTGTGGCAAAACAAATTTGAAAAAATGGACAATTGAATATAAGAGGTCTTTTGAATTGTGCATGTTTGTAAGCACGTTGCGAGTGTGACATTTATAAAATAAAATCAACATCTTATTGCTTAACAAACGATGCACCTTTCATTGTGAATTTTTATGAAGAATCTTAAATTCAATGTCTATTCAAACAACTTTGATAACAATAATATATTTTGTAGATTTTTTGAATATTATTATACTTATTAATAATATTATCTTTATTTATTTATTAAATTTCGAAAAATAAAATGGTTAAAATATTTATTATTTTTGTTTTAAAACTCATATTTGAGTGATTCGTTGGTATAAGACTAATAATTTATTAAACTATTTAAATATTTAGGAATATAATTTTAAATTAAGATTGATTAGTAAATATACAGTAGTTTATATCAATAATAAACTAGGCTCTATTATTATTATTATTTTTGTATAAAGTCATAATTATTCATTTATATTTTGATAAACAATCCCACCCATTTTAAATCAAATATTCTAACTATTTTTTAAAAATTAATTTTAATGAAAGGATAAATTGTCTTTATTAATCATTTTGCAATAAATTTTTGAAAGCAAAAAATTTTGAAATTCTAGAATTGATTTATTTATATTTAGTTCAGCTAATCTAAAATTTGTTGATATATTTATAAAATTTGATGAAATTTAATGAAATTTAATGCTTATAAAACAAGTGCTTATTAATAAATTTTAGAATATGATTAAAAGAAAAACTTTTTGCCTATTAAGGTTTATTTACAGATAGGACTTGCTAACTTAATATATAAATAAAATTAAAATTAAATGTGAAAATAGAGTCATCAATTCCTTTTAAAATATTAGTATACTATAAATATTCGAAAGTTTGCTATTCATCATCTATCATTAAAGTCCTCTCATTTTAATTTATAAATAATCTTTTTTTCACTTATGCTTGATTCAATTTATTCATTATGAAATTATAAGCTTTTAGTAGATGGTAAATATAAGGATTTTAATATGACTAATCATTTAAAAAAAAGGAGATTAATATTTAAAATTTTTATAAACTTTCAATAGTGATAAAATCTATAAGGTTATGGTTCACTTTTTAATTTTACTATATATTTCTGTTTATTTATCAATTTGCTCTTATTCCTGAATTTCTCTTGCTGTCAATACATGCTTATTTTTGTTATTTAATTATTCTTTCTTCCCTAGAAAGCAGCAAATAACTTGCCTATCTCATTTGAATAATCACTTAATCCTTTTTTGATATAATTTCTATTTTTAGCTGCATTCAGTAATAATTCTTACTCTTTTCTGATAATTGGCTTGTTCAATGTTCTAATTTATAGAGTTGAATATCTCTGATATTATAGCGATAATTAAGCATAAATAAATACACTTGTATTTCAAAACAAATATGAGTTAATCTAAGTAATTAAAAAAGAACAAAGCTTCTGAAAGACTCATTTCTTAGAATCGTAAGGAATATTTTCCAAAGCCTATCAACACAATATGAATACTATTATTAAAGTATAATTAAACTGGGGAAATTGAAAATAAATAAATAAGAGTAATCATCTAAATCTATAACAGTCTTAAATTTGTTCTGACTATAAACTTAATTTAATAAACAGATAAACAACTAAACACAAGTATGAATATGCGTGTTTATGCTTAATTAGGAATACACTAAACAGATAAACAACTATATAGATGAAAAATTATTAGCTTAATGTTTATTGAAACTTATTTATTGATTTATATGGCCAAATTTAATTATTTAGAATTACTAATCTGCGGAGCTAACAAATGCTAACTGGGGTTTGTTAGGCTAAATTAAACAATATTTTTCATATTGATTGGATCAAAGAACTACAATTACAAGACTCTATTCGTACTACAGCTTTCGTTGAGGAGCCTTTCTATGATTAGAAAAGCATAGAGAGTGGTTTGAAGCAGATAAAGCAATCAATATCAACACGTAGGTGTTCAATGAAAAACTGACAATGGTGAGTTTATGATAGTGTGCATAGCATTAAATAGCTAAGGCTAGTGCAGACTCTTCTTTACCAGCCAGTTATACAGTGGTTTTAAGAAAGGATCACATAAGTGAATATTGCTAATTTATAAGAGTCTTAGCTTCTCAAAGTGTACCCCTATCTAAAACTAATCTATTGATATTAAAGTTTATATATGACATATTTTTTGCTAAATCTCACTCAATCAGTCTTTTCACTCTATAACTTAGACGTCGATCAATTAATTCAAAGGAACTAATTCTTATTAAGTATATTTATGATTTTTTGGATGGGAATTTCAAGAGTGTAAAGCAATATTATCGCAGTACAGCGGCGATTTTCACTGAATTTATTCAAATAAATAGATAGCTGGATCAAATGATAAAGTATAACTAAAGATTAATTAAATATTCAAATCTACTAAGTGCTGAATACACCCTGCTCATTACTGCAAGAGTATCTTTTGATGAGAGAATCAGGTAAAAAGATCATCTAAGAATGGGAGATAGAGGAATTTCAGATGATGGATGTTTTTGTTGTTGTGGAAGCTCTATTATAATAAAAACTCTAAACCACTTCAGTAGTTTGATTATTATTCAATTGATAAATGGTAGCAATAAGAGTTTAAATAATTAGGGTTATGCTTTAAATATTATTTCTAAAGTATTATTAAATTTGGGAAATTAAATAAAATTAAGAATAATATAAATCATAATAACTATGCAAAATAAAAAGAAATATTTGATTAAGAGTAATAAGAATAGTAAAGATGAAGAAAGATGGTGCCTCTGTGTCACTCGTAAAAAATAATGTAATTTACAAAAAACATATCTGAAATTAATTCTTTTTAGAAGTCCAACCTGGCAAGAGCAGAGGTGACTAAAGACATATTATTCGTAGTGGAACTGAAGTAGTAATTTACGATGACGACTCAATGATAAAGCTGAAAGAATACAACTATAAACTATTGATTATAAAACTGTTTTTTAGATTTTCATTTTTGCTTATTATTATAAGTATTCTTAATCTTAATTAATTATTTATAAAATTATTCTTTTTATTTTGTATAAATGACAGTTAGGATTCAAAATTAACTGGACTTTACTATTGGTAGTACTATTTTATCTCATCTCTGGGGCTAGTTAACTCGACTTCAATCAGATCCCTCTAAATTCACTAAATATATCCCAAAACATTGAGTTAACTCACTCCAGAGATGAGATAAAATCGTTCTGCCATTTGTAAAGTCCAGTTAATTTTGAATTATATCTAATGAACCCAAGATCGTCAAATTTGGATAACTTTAACTGCCACTTACTTGAATTATGTTAAAAATAATTTTATTTAACTTCCCCAATTCAATTATACTTGATTGTAATATTACATTTATTTAAAAAATAATCTAAATCAATTTTTTAATAAAAATACCACTCTTTAATAATTTATAAGAGTAAAATTATAATGAAAATTTATATAAAAATTCAATAATTAATGCTAGTCTTAAAAAATAGTTTATAATATTAATGTTTAACAAATTTTATTTTTATTTGATTTAATTTAAAAAAAAACTTAAACATATATTTAATTTGATAGAGATTTCTTAATTCTAAACAATTAAAATGCTCTGAATTCAACTTGACGCCCAAAACACTCCATTCTCAAAAATACAATCGTTATAAGTAATATAAGCTCTTTAAGAATTACATAGTGAAGTATCTTAAGCCTTCAATTTTTGAGATTTTTACCGGGTCATGAAAATTAGTGAGATAAGTTTTTAATTAGTTCATTAAATAAATGCTTGTGAGTTAGCGTATCACACCATTTAGCAACACGAATCATTTTACTTTTATATGTAAATTTAAGAAATCAATAGTTTATTATAATTGAAGCTGCTCTAAAATAGTTTGCCTCAAAATAAAAATTAAAAGAATTGTAAATATTTCTTAAGTTAATTATAATTATTGTAAAATATTTTTTTAATTTATTTCTTATAAGTATTAATTTTAAGTAATATAATGAATATTAAACTTAAAGCTTTATTTACAAAAAATTTTAAAGCATGTTTCTTGCCAATTATTCTACATTACTTATCACGTTTCTGCTTAATCTACTGTCAACCTTGTAAGTAAGGGGTAGCCAGTCCAACGCATAAAGGGCCAGTCGACTTGGTTCAACCGGTCAGTTTCTACACTCCTCAAGTGGACTGCACATAACGGAGTGAGCCTTGGATTGGGTTTGTTTTCCTAGGTAATAGGGAGCAAAATGAAGGTGGGGCTCAGCCTTTAATATGAGGAAACGATAAAACCATACAAGTCAACGTAAGTTGTTTTCTTCTCCTAGGATGGGTAATAAGCTACAACGGCGAAAGGATAGAACTATGTCTTAGAAGCGGTTGACCAAGAAGAACCTATTTCCTGAAGTTTCAGCGGAGCTGAACTTTTGCAAGCTCTGTCATCAAATTCATGAAATTGGCTCTGTGGGTTAGACATTTTGATCACGGGAGAAGTGAGACTGAGAAATCGGGTTCTCCAGGAGTTTTTGGACTTCAGGATTCATATTGAGGAATCACAGTTTCCACATCACGACTTATTTTGAAATAAGTCACGCATCAAATTTATGGTTTGATTAATTAATAGTTATATGATAAAATCAATTTGAAATTACTCATGAAAGAACAATAACTGTCAACTTTGAATCTTAAGAGTAGTTACTTTAACAAGCTTTAGGTAGAGAGAATAATCAATAACTAGAGGTTCATTAAATCCAAGTAGCCTCTGAATCAAGACAGACTATAGATAAAAAGTAAAATACCATCAAGATATAACCATAGATTCAATAGGTTGCTTAGAGTGATGTATTTTAATTAACCATTGTAAGCATGGGAGTCCAAGCAGCTGCAACTCACGGTAGAGCTTCACGGGAAGATCCTTTCTACACTCTAGCCATTGCATGATTTTCCCATCCCTGCTAAGCCATTATTTACAAATTATTTTTACTAGTTATGGAATACAAGTAACACCAGCTTATAGCAAATTTTAAAACTTTGCTCAGAGCAAGTGTATTTTTTGAAAATTTCACTTTACATCCAAGCCATGTTTTACTTATTAAATTATAGAATCAAGAAGCAGTCCTACATAAGATATCATAAATCAAATCATACATTATATAGAATTTGTAAGTTCCAAAATTATTTGCTTGATGTAAAAACCTAAGCATTCTATCTTCGAGTTGCACCTCAAAGTTTAGCTAGTAAAGAGCTTAAGAGATATATTACAGCATTACTTCACTTTAATAACCCCAACTGTGCTGAGGCACTCGAAGTTCTGAAAATTAATGAAAGAATCGACACAGATATCTTTAATTTCTTTGGTTGCTCTAAGTTTAAATGCATGAATTTCAATAATTATTATCAAGTGCAAGCCTGGAATTTATAGAGAGATCCCTCAAGGGTCAGCTATCTTACCAACTATCACCAAAGTAGGTTTAAAGCGGCAAAAATAATTTGATTAAAGGTGGTACATAGCAATGGTGTTTCAGAGATTATTTAATCATTTTATGAGCATCCCCTAGAAATCTACATCGTTATAGCATCAATGCCTCATCACTTTTCTCAATCAGTGGTTAAATGAGAACAAGTCCCTTAGAGCATATCACATCATGACCAGCAAAGGAGAGGAACTGCTAGCAATTGAAAGATATTTGAAAACCTTATATGCAACTTGCTGTACCTCACTGCTAAAATCTACAAGGGCACTATTAAGTAATAAAGAATAAAGTATCTAAAATAATTAGCCAGAACAATATTCAATAACTAAGAATGAAAAGATAGAAGAAAGCCTTCACCATAGTAACTGTGACGAATCACATTGAATTGAGCATTCTACCGCCTACCTGATTGTGAAGAATAACAAGGATGAATGAATTTATGAGTGTTAATGAGCAAAAATGAAGCATTATATTGAAAATAAACTCAGAATGTTATATATTAAATCTCTATCTACAGCATTCATACCTATAAGCTGTTTATTTAATATTGTACCCTAATGATTTTATTTCAATTTTAATTTATATCAAAAGCCCTTGACCTTACACTTACTCTATATGAAATCGCTGTCAAATATATATAAGCAGTGAGAAATAGTAGATGAATTCTCTCTTTCATTATAATTAAGTTTGACAATAATTTTTATATATCTCCGATCAGCATTCTGAGGAAAGCAAACATCCTTGAAGCAACAGTTGAAGACTTTCATAAAATGGGCATCTAGAGTGCTAGGCACAACTACCCCTCACATCCTAATCCAATAAAGATCTATAACACTCGAGGTCTCTCCTCAACAACTGGCATGTGCCACCATAGACGATTGGCATAATAGGTAAGCAAATCATAAGGTTGCCTCTTGAATATATAAAGTAGGCAGTGTCATCACTTTTGGATCTTAAAAGTTTGGCAATTGAGGAATACCTGAAGACGATTAAGAAACAAGCATAATCCTCTTGCTAGAAACTTCAATTCAATGTCATTGAATATGTAGAAAGGTAACTGATAAAGTTTGGTAGGCTTGCAAGACTTCATGAATGGCAATGAGAGGATATAAACTTCGTCAAAGATCAGCGCTTATACGATAAACTATTGAATGATTCCACCAAAAATCCTTGCCTCACTCATACATGGCTTCGTGTGACAAAGATGTTGACAGCATGAGTTAACACTTCAGGGTGGTCAATGCTGGCTCGATAATCACTATAATTGTCAAAATAAGCAATTAAAACCCCATAATACATATTAAACGTTTAAGTTTGAGTTTTGATTCAAACCTTTCAATCAAGCAAAAGTTCTCCCACATACAATAATTCCAAGAGCCAACTCTATTATTTAAGCAGTGTGATGCCGCTTTGAGTAATATCAGAGACGAGTTTGAACAAACTCATAGTGCTCAAGGATTTAAAGACTCAATAATTCTTGATTGCTTTCATAACAACAACAACAACAACAACAACTACAAAACAGCTCCATCACTATTTTCACTAAAATGTGTCAGCTTTGATAGCAAGATCTCAGAGCATTTAACTATCAACTACAAAATATCAACAATTAGATTGGACATTATACTTTTTAAATTTAATTTTACAATTTAGAAAAAAATTGAACATTTCCTTGATTTGCAAAAAGTATCATTAATTGCTTATCGAAATTTAAATTTGGTCATAAATTAACATTTTATATATTTCTCAAATTTCCTATTTTTATTTTTTAATCAATATTGAGTTTCAATAAACATTAAGCTAATAATTTTTCATCTATATAGTTGTTTATCTGTTTAGTGTATTCCTAATTAAGCATAAACACGCATATTCATACTTGTGTTTAGTTGTTTATCTGTTTATTAAATTAAGTTTATAGTCAGAACAAATTTAAGACTGTTATAGATTTAGATTATTACTATTATATTTTTATTTTCAATTTCCCCAGTTTAATTATACTTTAGCAATATTAAAAAGATAAACTTCTAGCTTATAACTGCCGCTAGTATTCTAATTAAATAACTAAAATGCTTAAGTATCTAAAAAACCTTATTAAAATGTTTGACAAAAATATTAATAATTAATTCTCTATTACAGTATTCTAGTTTGTATAATAGATGAAACTCCTTAGAAATATGCATTATCTCTATGATTGCGGAATATTCTTCCATCTACATTATTAAAGACTTAATTGAAATTCTGATATTTAAAATATATTAAATCACACTAATTAAGATTAGTAGAATAAAACTTGCTTAACTTCAAATTAAGGAAAAAAAATATAATTAATAATGATAATGAAATTAATAATTTGTATTGTTAATCATACATTATTGATTATTAATTGCAAAAGCACTAATAATTTTATTTTTTTAAAAAAAATAATAAAGTAAATATGATCAGAAGGGATTTGTAAACCATTTTCTTGTTGACTATGAAAACTTGGTACATCTAAAGGTACTCTCTGGCTGTGTTGGATTTTCAAAATAATTCTCCCTTAATTTTTTGAAAGTTAAGCCATTTAATAAATTAATAATGATTTTTCATTCTTTCCAAAGAATTGATAGCAAATTAAAGTCCATTTAGGTAAATTATATATTTAATAATATTAAGCAAGTAAATTCAAAAAGGGAAGTTGAATTTTTAAATTTTAAAATGCATAATGAGTTTTCATAAATATTTAAAGTAATTTAAAATTTAATTTGATCACTCTTAACTGACGCTGATTTAAACACTCCATTGTCCTTGTATGGTTCCCGGAGTAATATGACTACTCTTTGCAATTCTAATGATAAACTTCTTTTTTTATCACTTACTAACTAGGGCTCTGCCTTTCAATCAAATTTCTTAAAAAATGAACTCTTTAAAAGAATTACATCATTCTTATTCTTTAAGGGATATCTCATTCATTATGTATATTATATTTATGATGTAATGTTATTTAAGGGATAGTGCAATTTAGTATTTCTTAAAGAATTTTATTTTAGCTAAATTAATAATAAAATGCATAAAAAATAGGTAAATTGGCATAATTCAAGTATGAAAAAATTTCTAAGTTATTTTAACTGCCATTCATTTATAATTTTGTAATGTTACTTAAAACAATATAGTTTTATCTGTAATTATATCAGAAAATGATTCTCTCTAAATTCAATCAATTTTTTCTTCAAATTTGAGATCTTAATCGTAGTTATTTTCGAGAAACATATTTGAAATGTAACTTTTTGTGTCTTCTTATTGCTTTGTTCTTTCCTTCAGTTTTTATTTACAAGAAAGCTTGAGACCAAACAATTTCTTATATTGATGGATTTGAAATTAAATTTTATGGTGGCAATAGACTTCTTTATTTTTTGAAGGGGAGTGTTATCACTGAATGATTTGACTGTATCATCAATTTTTCTCTCAACATTAGATAGAATTTCGTTGATTTCACTGAGTTCATCCTCCATATCTCCAACATTCTTACTTACAGTAGATAAGGCTGTTTGTGAGTCCTTTAGATTTTAAGAGTGAGCTCTGTAATCTCCAATCATGCCTTGAAAGCTCTTAGATAAATACCGTCCTTCTTGCCAATTCTTTCAAGTGCCTTTCTTGCTTCATCAGAAAGATTTTTCAAGCTTCGTTCTAACATCTGGTAGTGCTTACTTGACCGAGTCAGCGTACTTCTTGGTCTGATCCTAATGACTTCTCCTTTCCTTGCCGTAGTTAGGGAGGTTACTGATTTTAAGTTAGTGAGCCACTCTTTCCATTTCATCATCCACTCCTCTCTGCTGATTGATTATTTAATAATATGATTTTGTAGGCTTTCCTCCTGGCGGTCTGCTTCCTGCCCGAAATCGGAAAAGTCTTTGATGTCATGATAATCGTTTTAGTTGTTTGACATATATACGATGTCAGCACCTCCTTCCATATCATCGCCAACATTTTCGTCTTCATCCTTCAAGCCACCTTCTTCATCTATATGGTGACCTTCTTGAATTTGATTTTATTCTATAATGAAACACTGCATAACTTCAGCAAAGCTGCGCAGACTCTATCACCATAGAGAGTCTTTTGTTTATGATGAGGCGTATCTGCCTCAATGCCCAGTTTCTTCAATTCAAGAACTAAAAGCGATTAATGTTAAAATATCCTTGAAAATATGAATGATAATAACATCAATAAAATAATATAATTCCTCATACTAACGTTTTATGAGGCGGTCATTGGGTCAACATATTTATTCCAGCTTGTGACTTGGTGATTATTGATGGAAAATAAATACGAAACTAGTTGAACAAAATAAATAATTTATTCACTGCTTACCCATGAGAAGAAATCCCCCGATAGTGTTAGAAGCCTCTATATATCACCATGAATTTCAATAAACATTATAAAAACTGAATATAAAAATGACTTCTATCTGCAGAACTTGTTCCTGTATCTAAAATTTGAACATATCTACGATATCTACCATAGATGACTGTGTCTGCTCCCAAGGATGTCTGAAAATGCTCTATATAAAATAAGTTAACTTACACCATCCTCGCCTCCTTCTTTCATTCTTATTTAAAAATTAAAAATTTTTATTTATTTACTTAATAAATAAAAACAACCTTCCATTAAAATTTAATTACAAAATAATAAATGCAAGAAATTTAAAATAACTAAGAAATTTTTTGATATTTAAATTTATACAAATATAACTGTTTTATTTGTAATTTATTAATATTCCAGATCATTAGATTAATATATTATAATGTTAAATTTAGTATAATTACTCATTATAAGTGGTCTCTGAAAATTGATTAATTTACTTAGCATCCTTGAAAAAATTGAAAATAATAATTTTAGTTCACTAAAGAATATCTAAATTAAAAAAACCACATTTTGAATATCCAACTCATTAAATATTATTTTAAGAAATCATAGTATACAATAAATACAATAAGAATTTCCTTAAAATCTTGAATAATAAAGACTGTGTTTAGGGTCATCCTTGTTTATATCTCTAATTTTTTGATGCAAACTAATTAAGTTACCAATAATTTTACATTTAATTTTGATGAATTATAAGATTTTATTGCACAATAATACGAAAGGTTAAGTAAATCATCTTTTTATTTGTAAATAAAGTTAATACAATGTTTTAAGATAGAAAATTATCAATAAACAAATGTTTAACATATGATTTCTTTGTTATTATTTAGCAAATTAAAACGCCACTTTCTGTCACATTATACCTCTCCTATTATTGTTCAAATTAAGAAAGATAATAGCGCTTGAAAACTTTCCTTCCCAGCATCATTAAGAGGCATTTTAAAATGATGGCGTTAACAGCTCCATCACAGCTATATTTAAGATTTTTACATTGAAGATACTGTAGAATCTCAATACTCAATTAATTCAAATTAATATTGTAAATTTGAGATATAATGTGACAGAAAGTGTTATTTTAATTAGCCAAATACTAAACAACATCAAAGAAATTATATATTTAAATCTGATTATTAATAAATTCCTATCTTAAAATAATATATTAACCTTATGTTAACAATTTCTTAAGATAAATTTTATTGATTACATATTTATTTTTATATAGAAAGTATAGATGATAGAGAAAATTGAAAATTATCAAATTTTTTAACAGACAGAAAAATCTAGCTGGAACAACCTTAACCTTCTGATAATTTTTCATTTAATTTCTCTTGATAAGGTTATTTCCATTATTTTTTTAAAACTCGCTCCAGCATAGAGTTAAAATCATTATTTTAGTATATTCATTACTTTCAGTGCCTGCTAAAATCTTTTGATCTAGTAGGTGCTAGTAGTTCTCCTCTTGACTTGTGGCTATAGCTGACTCATGAATCTTAAAATCTTTATGGAATTAGGCTAAAGTCTATAAAGAATATCAGGGTGCCTAAAAGTCTATCCTTAACCTTAATTTGTGGATGAAACCAAGCTAAAGTGTCAAAACAGAACAATGTTCTAAATCCTGGTAGAATATGTAAAGATCTTTTTAGAAGTAAAGTTTGGCTGTTCTGGTAGTGAGATTATTGACAATTTTAAGTGGTGCTACTGTAGAAGGATCAAAATTTTAAAAGGAATTGAACTTAGTGATTCTCAGATTTTATCAATTACTTTATCTAAATGAATGCATTTTAAATGTTATTTAGCATTTTTAAAACAATTGATCTCAATCATTTGTACTGAAGGAAACTTTTTCCTTAAAATTAGACCTATGATATAATATTGTTTTATTGAGGATTCTTCCTATCACAAAAATTATATATCTCTCCAATATATCTAAAGGATTGCTTCTATCAACTAACAAACCTCAAAGCTGAAAAGAAAAGATCATTAAATAACGACTTACTCATTATACTAATAAATTATATAAGTAGGAGATTCATATATTCTTTGAAAAAAACTCTTTGCTCCAAAATATTACGTTATTTAAATACTTTTTACAGAAAGGCATCCTTTTTTACCAAAAGCTTTTAACTTTCTTTTAATTTTTTGAAGACTAGAAATTTGTTGTTTTGCTTCATGTCAATAAATTCAAAATTACTCCTAGGTAGAACAATAACAATTTAAAGAGAATCACAGCTAGAAACACAACCTGTTCTTTAGTTATCTTTATCATAATGAATGCGATGATTCAACACAACTAAACTAACGCTCCATAAGCTTGAAATATGAGGCATTTTCCCATATTTATCATATAATTTATTTGCATTATAGTTTGTGATAAATAAGATTTTTTGCATTTCTGAATCATTTGGTAGTAAATTAATTTATACATCATTATTATTAGAAGCTTTTAATTTACATATCTTTTGCTATTAATGATTTTTGTTATAAATTAAAGTTTTTGCAAATTTACAAAACTCAAGAACATTATTAATTTAATATTTTATAGTCATTACAAGTGTAAGAAATTTCCCCTCTATATCTATAGCTTTGCTTTTGGATTAAAATTTCATTTTATTTGATTTCGGGATTTTTAAAATTTTGCCTTTTAATTTATTTTATTTTACTCATAAACTTACTACTTTGTGAAAGATTAATAGTAAAATAAATTATTCTTAAAAATAATTTGAATTATTTTATTATCAGTACAAATCATTTTAGCTTTTAATTAAATATATTGCTTATTCTTATTCATAGTTACAAATCTTAACACATCAACATTGAAAGAGATGTATCTATTATGCTCGTCACATTTCTTAAATAGTATTTATTTAGTTAAATCTATTATTTGATATGTTTGTTTTTTTAAATTCAAGGATTTTATAATTTTATTGATTAACTAATGCAATTTTATTATTCAGACTTTTTCCTTCCAATAAAGTAATCTTTATTGGATGTAATATGATGCCGAGTTTCTCCTACAAGATGCTATTATATTTAGATAGAATTAAAAATTTAAAGTTAAATCCTTTAAATATATTATTCTTGATAAATAATAAGAAATAAATAAATTAATAATAAAATCAATAATAATACAATAAAAACTTATCAGGATAGCGCTGGTGGACCCTGTACACTAACAAAAATGTAAGTTACAAAAAACATTTCTAATAATATTTAATTAGCGGTCCAGTTTGGTGAGAGAAGAGGAGGTAGAAGACTGATACTTCGCAGAGCAGATCAAAGACCGGGAGAAGGAAGACTTATACATGCATATGGTGATTTTTATGAGGGTGATTAGAAAGATTAAACTGTTTTTTGAGATTTACTTTTTTTATTTTATTAATAAGCTTTCTAATTCACTTATATTAAATTCTTACTATCATCTATTTTTCTTTTTATTTTTCATAAATAATATTTTCGTAGTAGAATCTCCATGAAATTTTTACTCCAAGCTTTATCTAAGGCCTCAGCAAATTATTGGTATTTATGAATATTCTAGTCAAACAAGAAGGGAGTAAGAATGGAGTTGCTGCTCTTACTGTTGCTACTGCTCTAGAAATGGTGTTAGTAGTTTTGGCCGTATTAATAATGATTGTTATTTTTTAAGATTCAAAAAAGTACAAAAAGTGATGTCTCAAATTCAAATATCTTTATATAACGTTTGCCAATTTTAAACCATAATTATTCAATTTCTAATTGAAAATTAATATTGAATTTTACTATTGGAATGTTATAAATAATTTTTATGTTTAATTAAAATTAATATTTAAACATCCTAGATATCTATCATTATGAACTCTAGAGCTCTTGCTATTTATCATATAAGATTGGTTTTAGTATCATTAAATTAAGTTACTTTTTCATTGTCTATTAAACCTAACTTATCGATAATATTCTAAAGGTTTATGAATTTATATGAACAAAAGAATTTGGAATAATAATTGCTAATAAGTGTAATACAATAGTTTTTGTATAAATTCAATAAAATAAATATAATTATCTCTAATTAATGAGTAAAATTAGAAACTCTATAGTAGGCTTATGAATATTTGCAAATTTAAGTTTTCAAAATTAAAATTGTGAACCAATTATATTTTATATAAATTAATTAATTTATAACATTTTATTTAGTGAGGTTGCTTTCAAGCTTATGCGTAACAAAACATCTATTATTTTATATGATTTATTGAGGTTGTTACAGTAATATTTTTAAATTAAACTTCTTATATAAAACTAATTATAAATGATTATGAAAACTAATTATTACATATTTTATTATTAAATTGGCTATATTTTATTTAGCAATTATTCAATTTTAAATGTAAGTTTTAAAAGAAAAATTACATTTATTTTATCAACATCTATTATTAATTTATTAATTGTAAAACTATTTTACAAATAAAAATATTAAAGATAATTCGAAATTTCTTAATATAATGTGAATTTTGGAATATAATTTTAAGTTTTTCATGTTAATCAATACAATTAAAAAAAATACTATTTTCTTAAATCTAGCAAAAATAAACATATTTAATTTAAAAAGTTTATTGTTTTCAGGTTGTGATCCTCCTATTCTTGAAAAATTCTGATAAAATTAAATGATATGCATCAATAATATTATACTTAGGGGGTATATACATAATTGATATTACCATTCCTTGCTATTGATGAGTTTATTTTTGAAGCAGGTCAATGATGAATTAAGCTTAAATGCATTATTGTAAATCTCATCGTTAGTTTAACCTTCTCAATTGGATATGATACGTGTTATTTATATTGAATGAGTACTATATACAAGCTTAGCATGTAGTGATATTTTCATCTATTTGGATAGGTCACTTGAGTGCAAACTCTGGTTTACTTCTAATTAATGAATATCCATATACTGTGATCAAGCAGGCATATCGCTAGTAAAATGTTTGTTTTTATGTCAAAATAATCAATTTGTCATTTAATTTTCCCAAAAATCAGCAAAATATTCCCGTTTTATTCTAATAAATATTTTATCAATTCATGCTGTTAAGTGTATATTAAAGAGATTGGTATCTAATAAGTAATAAGTATTGGATTTGGTTTGACCCATAAATATTAATTATAATAATCTAAAACCTCTCAATACCATTTAAATAAACAAATAGATAATAATTTTTATATTAATTATTATGATTATTAAATATGATTCATAAGTAAATTCATGTCTTAAAGTAAGTCTAGGTACTGATCAAAATTAAAAAACTAACAGAATAAAAAATTTTGATTGATAGAATTGAATATATTACTATTTGTACATTCATGTGTTTAATTAATATAGAAAGAGCATATCACTTAACAAATGGAGTGAAACATTAAGGGATAATATAGCTTCCTGAAAAGTTTAATGTGTCTGCTGGCAGATATGGTCGCTAGATTACAGCCTAAGAGAAAGAAAAAGCAGTTAAAAATAACATAGAATGTTTAGCATTTGATATCCATTGATAGGGTGATAGGTATTTATCAAATACAAAGATAATATTTCAAGCAGCTCTTATGAAATGAAAGTCTCAGTCAGAGCTTAATTTCTTTAAATCATTGATGACCTTTTTTGTAAAACAGTTGCTAAAACTATAAGAGGACTTAAAAGATTTATTCATTTATATCATAACTTCAAGGGATTTGTTCGGCAGGTTACTTGCACCCTTTTATATATATAATCGTGTTTTACAATAAAAAATTGTTTTTCTTTAAGGTTAATTAAGCATCTTATGTTATAATCTAGTCTTAACATGTGATTGATATTATTTGCATTTCAAATAAATAAATTTAATTTTATTTAAACAAAATCTTGATTATCTCATTCTCTTAAGCCTGATTAACTGAAATTATGATCTTCAATTATATTTTATCTATTTCAAACTTTTTAATTATTCAAATATATATATACTTTTATCTATTCTATAATATTTTTTTATTTATTGAGAGAAACACTTTATACGAAATTTGTTGAAAGAAGTGATATTTTATTGAATATTCCTATATGGTACTTTATTATTAAATATTTAATTGTTCTGTATTATAAAATTTGTAGGCCATAGAGCAGCAGTACTCTATATTTATCATTTTTATAGTTCAATGTTTTTAAGCATCAAATTTACATTTTTCTTTAAAGTGTGCTTCTATGTCTTAAAATCTCTAACAAAATGAGTATCTTTAAATATTGATATAATTTAGAATTTAAATATTAATAATTTTACAATTACAGAAAAGATGTTGGTTTTTAGGATTATATATTAAAATTTACTTATAAGATTAATTTGAATGGGATAAGGAGATGGATAAAATTATTCTAAATATATAATCATTATTAATATATTTTCTAAGTTTTTTGTAACTTTAAAAATTTTTAACATATAAACTAAAAATATAGACTTTCTGTCATAAAGCTGAAAGCCTTTAAATCATTGTGATTTTTAGATTAAATCTATTGAAGTATTTACTACTTAAAATTTAACTTTAAAAGGCAGAATTTTGAAACGATTAATATCAAAACCTATATTCGACTTTGGAAGAAATTAAGCATCTATAAAATTCATATCTTATAAAATTATCACTCTCCGTGGTGTGATCATCAGTCAGTAGGAGATATTTTCCAAGATTGCGCGCTTTCAAGAAGCTAAAATAGATCAAACCAAAAGCAGAATTTATAGCATAATATTAATTACTTTTTATAATTACTCTACTCTACATTAACAAGACGCAATATAGCGGCTAATGTTAGTTGATGAAGATAAAAAATTGAGAAAGGCAACGAATTGTTATAGAAAGAAGTGAGAGTCAAAATATAGAATATAATCTCTAGTTATTCACTAGAAGAGAGACTTATAAAAGATGAACAAGATTAAAGTGAGAAACTATTAATTTGCACAAACTGAAAAAACTAAATAAAAAATTAAACTAATTCAATCAACGCTGCTCTTCTAAACATAAAAGAAGTTTGATTTTTAAGTAATGCTAACTCTGTTAAAATTCCAAGTAAAGTTAAGAAGGGAACCACTTAAATCAGAAAAGGTTATTTCATTTAAGGGGTAAATACTTTTATAATAGAAGAAAAGATATAACCTCATCAAGCAATTTAGAGTAGAAATATTTGAAAGATTAAATCAGGAATGATAATTGACAAAATAAGTTAAAGTAATTAGCTAAATAAATTATTAAAATGCCATTTATCCAGCTTATCTTATATTTTTTTTATGCTATTTAATGGTGGATTGACCAATAATTAATTGATTTTAAACCAATATTCTTCTATCTTCCTCCTTTTGGTTTTAAACTCTTCCAAATATTTCAAGATATTTAAAAATGGAACAAGCCTTTCAATAATTTCGTAAATATGCTATGTATTTGGGAACTCTATTGTCTATCAGTATAATTCCATTTCCATAAGTAAATTTATTTTAATTTTAGGAATTGAATTTTGAGTAGCTCTTTTAACTCCAACCGTTTTATTTAATAGTTTGAGATTAATATAATTTTATGTTAATAGCCCTTATAAATAAAAATCCTGAGTATGTAATTTTCATATTTATATTATAGGAGATACAAAATCGTTCGTTGTTTAGTAATGCATATTCATCCCAGTACTTTTCTATAGGGAATCCAAAAAATTTTAACAAATCTATTTGTCTTAATATCATCTGAATTGGCCTCCATCTCTACTTCCCAGAGTCTTTTCGTTGTTATTGAGCTTAATGTTAAATTTAATTCAACCCAATTCTATTCTATTTCAATTTATAATTCTCTCTTATTTTGGATATCGTCTAATAAATCAGTTTTCCTATCATTAATCTTACAAGTATTTCTTAAATAATATGGTTTTTTCTACTTATTCTTTTTCTCGCCTTAACTTCGTTTAGCAAAAGATTTCTTAGTTTCACACCTGTCTAACTTTATTTTAAAATTATCAATTAATTTCTTGAATAATTACACCAACTCATTAATAAGTTCATCAGCATTTATCATGAAATTTCCTTAAAACCCTATATTATAACATAGTTTCTATGTTTAATTCTTTCGTTTTTTTTAATAACTTATTTCCTAAATCTAATACTTCTTAAGATTTTATCTGTTTCTAGCTATTTATTATTATTATTTTCTCTAAATTAATGTCTTAATCAGTTAATTATGTTTTTATGTTAAAATTTGAATTTATTACTGCTTACAAATAAATTATGAGTAATTAGAGTTAAAGAGTTGTCAGATTGTGTTATTTCTCTTCCTGAAACCACAATTTGAATTAAAATCAAGATAAAATTATATATATAGTAAATTTATTTACTTTCATTTAAGCTAAGCTGTTAGGTTTTGTTAGTCAGAAGAAAATTTTTCTCAAAATCTGAGAATACTATGAGCGTAATACTCATCACTCATTAATTGATCTTGTCATTCTCTTTCATAATTCTAATTTATTAATATTTCTTCTTTTAAGCAATACTTCAAGTTTAAAAATCGTTCAGTAGTTTCTAATAAATCCTTAATCTTAATTCATTAGGCTTATCTATTCAGGATTTCCTAAATTTTATTTTGTTTTTTACCTACTTCTCTTAACCTCTAAACAATGTATTATAAATACTTACATTTAGAGATTGATTCTTAGGATTATGATGAAATTTTCTCTTGCTTGTGCAGTATGTTTTTAATGATTATATTATTTACTTTATGGTATCTTGGTGATTAAAAATGCTATTATAAATTTAAAGTAAATAAAAAGGTTTTAAAAATTGTAAATTGTTTTATAATGAAAGAGTCATAAATTTTAAAATCATTTAAATCAAATAAATGAATTTATAGCTTATATTTTAAAAATTCGAAATCTAATTAAATTCAAAGTAGACCACTTATGTTAGAGAACTCTCCTGAAAATGATTAGGAATACCCAAAAATTCATTATAATTTAGAATGAATTATAAATCAAGTAAATAACTGGAAAAATTAAAAGTTAAGTAATCCGCTGAACGAGCCTTCTAGTAATTGAATTCAAAAATTAATTTCATTTTTATTTTTGAAGGGTTAATCTGAGAAAATAAAAGACTCTCTTTATTTATTAATAGCTCATTAATTGAAGTGAGGTAAGTTATGGTAAAAGTAGATACAGCAAGAGGTTATTTGAATGTACACCAACCAATGATTAATCCAGTATTCACTTAATAAGTAGTATGTTTTGGAATCTAGAATAGTCCTGCCATCGCTGTAAAGTTTCTGTAAATAAAATAGATAACAAGGAGAAGCATTTTAATAACCCCTAGACCAAAGATTGTAAGAGCATTAGTGATAAATATTAGAGTAAATTTTTAACAAAATAAGTTTTCTACTTATCAATAAACTAAAATAATTAAAGTCTAGTGGTACAAAGAACTAAAAATGTTCGATTTATTAAATGGTGAGTACAATTATAATTGACTATCTTCCAAATATAATATTTATGATTTAAAGATTGAAATATCTGAGAGAAAGCGAAATAAATAATAATAAAATCGTAACATTAGTAATAAAATAAATTTTATTGATCTAAGAAGTCAAGCAAGACTTGAGGACCTAAAAAGAAACAAGGTCTATTAAATAACATTTTGACAATAAAATTATTGATGTAATGAATGTTTAATTAAGGTATTAAATTTTTGAGTGCCATAATATATAAATAAATAAATCCTAAGATTATAATTTTCTTTTATCATCTTAAGATTAAATGTATTATTTTCTAAAAAATAAGTATTAATTTTAATCTTATTACTTATATTTAAATTAATATACATTATTATATAGAGAGCTAGAAATTGATAGTACATCCATGAGAAACAGAAGGTCCAACTAAGCAAGTGCTTTATTTAATGTACTTTTAGAAAACATTTGAAGAGGATGCTGGCCTCTCCACAAAGATTTGACAAATATTTATGTATAAATTATTCTTTTATTAACTTTCTTCTTATTTCTATCTATAATTTGGCTCTCTAGGCCCAATAACTCTATAAACCAATAACAAAATGGTACTAAAATTTGAAATCAATTATATTGCCATTCAATTTAGTAAAGAGCTATTTAATCTGTTTATTTAAATTAACTTTCAGTTTTATATTTTACTGTTCTTGATACTTTTGTTAACTAAATCCTTTAGCTAGTTTTTCTTGTTTTAGTAAAGTTTTTAAATAATATTATTAAAAAAATTACAGTTATTCTTTATTTGCATAAGATACTTGAGATTACCTTATATTATGCAAATTCACTAATTTAAAGCGAGTGAGTTAGCGTTTCACATTAAACCGAAACTTTGTAAATATTCAAAAGTTTTCAACTGATTGATATATTGTTAAATTAAAATATCTAAATGACACTGAAACTATATATAAAATATTGGTATTATTTACTTCTTTTTAGTTTAATATCAAATATAAAACAATTTGAGTGTCCATAATAGATCGCTGAAAACTGCTATGATTTATCAGAGTTTTATTTTAATCTCCCTTTTTAAGAAGCATTATCTAAATTTGAAAGAAAAATACAGATCATATTCATACATTATATTTTTTTATTCTTTTGTTTAATTGTTTAATTGAAGATAGATTAGTCAAAAACAAGGCTTGCTAGCAAAAATAGCTTATCTGTTTAAATTAAATTTCATGCTTGTTGAATAAACAATTATATTATACTATAATTATATTATCAAGTACAGTAAGGCATGAATCAGTTACTTTTCGTATTAACCCCCCGGTTTTTAAATTAAGATAGGGAGTAGAGTGAAATAAACATGAGTTAAATTTTTATCGGCCCAAATTAAATTGATCATAGGAAGAGTGAATATTTTATTTATAAATATGATTATTCAAGTCAATAGTTTTAACAATTGCTCTAATTAATGACAATATAAATAAATTTTTGATTAATAGTTCTTTCCTCCTTTCTCGTTTTTCGATAGAAACATAAATTATTTTTAATGATAAGATTGAAGAGGTACCAATTTTGAAAAACCTTAGCAAAATAAAGTTTAAAGAGTGGCGTCCTCACACTATCAGAGAAGGTTAGCTTAATTTGTAGAAGCAGCTGTCAATTTTTATTATTTAATATATTAAAATAAGTGCATAATAGATTCTCAGTTTAATTCTTTATTAAAGATAAAAGACACTCTTTATTTTTAAATTAGCTAGAGTTTGGAAACTATTTATATTAAAATTTTTTGTCCTATTCATTTTTAAATAGCCTTTCTCCCAGTAGAATCTGTATCAATGCTTATAAACAATAAGAATCCATTTATCCTAAAAATAAAGGTTAAAATAAAATGCCTAATGGGCGAGATGATCCAAGTAAAATAAAAAAAAATAATTAAATAAATAATATTTATT
Organism: Oxytricha trifallax; assembly: GCA_000711775.1. Taxonomy (NCBI): domain Eukaryota; phylum Ciliophora; class Spirotrichea; order Sporadotrichida; family Oxytrichidae; genus Oxytricha; species Oxytricha trifallax. Next base: position 22,464 of record ARYC01004149.1, read on the forward strand.
CTTTCTGGATACAGCCCAGCCCTTGTGCCTAAAAATATTAAGACAAAAGACAAGACTCCTAGAAGATATAATTTAATTTTATTGAGAAATAACTTAATAATTTAATTGAAATTATTCCTTTGAAAATTAAAGTTAAAAGATAAATTTGAATTCGAATAAGATGGTTGTAATATAATAAATTTTAATTTTAATTAGCGTTTAATCTCATAGTTCATAATATATATATTTAAATATATATATAAGTCTTAATTATAAAATTAATAAGCGATAAATTTTTAAGTCTGCTTGATAAATTTTATTAGCAATAATGTGAGTAATTAAATTTTATTCCTAACTGTAAAAATGGAAACCCCACTACCTAGGCGTACAAACCCCCGTGATGAGACGTAGAGGGCACCCTTGATATCCTAAATGCAGCAGCTGCACATCAATACCTTGGCAGTATACATCGGCTTGCAATAGTGTACGGGAAGAAGAGGGTAGAAGCATAAACGTATTATCACCGACAGTAAAACAACTACAAGTATCAACGTCGTATTGTTGTCATTGATCCAGTGGCTTTTTACCATCTCTGGTAATACCAACGATACTTTGGGCTCTTTGATAATTTGGGAGGTTAGTGTTGCGAATTTCAATTAGTCCTTGAAGCAGGAGTTAAATGCGCATGATGTAGCAACTTTATTTGAACTGATACTGTTGGTGTAAACTAAATGACTGAAAGAGTAGTAGCAGTATTGTAGGAATCAAAACCCCAAAACCCCTTAGTGAGGTTTATAAGTGCTTTGATTTGTAGGGTATAGTTGGGGTCTTATTGGGGTTAGTAGAGAAATTAGGCCAATTTACAAAATGAGAAATAGAATTAGCGAAATTTAGGGTCGATTTATGATGAGTAATATTTAGATTTACTGCTTAAGCTTAGGTATGGTACGTGTATTAATATAGACTAAGCCAAACCTGTACTAAATTATGCAGCTATAGCAAAGTTATTACGCAAGAGTGCCTCAACTGTTAGGTATCACTGATTGCTAGCTGTTTAGAATTTTAATTCTGGTTGTTGAACGCATCCTGCAAGAAAATAAAAGTTCTCTCAGACTCATATTGACTTCCTCTGCGACTCGAAGACTTTGAAGTATTGGGCACACTTTCCATTAGACTAGCGAGCTGTGATGTTTATCGCAAGTTTCCCGACATGCGCATCTCTCCTTAGACTATAGCCAACATTTATAGAAGAAATGGTATTACTTTAAAGACGCAAGAGTGAAGAGAGTAATTGATTTTACAGTGCCATTTTATAGTAATAATTTAAACTATATATATGATTAAATGCAGAGAGCTATTACTAATAGCATCAAGTTCATACACGCTGATGAAGCTGTATTCACCTTCAACACTTTTATTAATTAGTCTTGGTATAAAAAGTATGATAATATAGAAGTCTATGATTAAAAAGTGAAGGTATTCACACATGCAATTTTAGCTGGTATAAGTGAAGATTCAGGCTTAGAGAGTTATGTTATTCACCCTCGCTCTATTAAGCGAGAGTAGTATATATAGTTCCTACATAAGCTCATAGAGAAGTATAGTAACCAAGAGAAAATCCTGTTTGTTGACAACCTCTCAGTTCATAAAACTAGAGAGTCTAAGAAAGCTTATGAAGTTAAACATAACTCCTGTATACAACGTTCCTTATAGCCCATAATTTAATGAAATTGAATTCTACTGGAGTTAAATTAAGACTCACTACAAGAAGCTGCACCTGTATCATCTTATGCATGACTTGCCCATCGATACAGTAGACTTAATTCAAAGTAGCTGTAAGAGAGTGAGTGTAGACAAGACAACAATTAGTGCGAGAGAGGGAAGAATGAATGTTTATAAATAAGTTTTAGATTTAAATGAATGAATAAGTTCACATATTAAACTAAACCATAAAGGGGTTTGGCTTCTCTTTCTTATCCTCTTCTTATGGCTTGCTTGGGCCCATATTTCTTCTCTTAGTGCCAGCTCCTGCATTTATGTTAATTTCATCTGGTTTTTAGACATCTTTATAAAGCCTCTTGCTCACCTCATAAATTGTCTGCGACTTTCTTTCTCTGTGAACCTTTACATGCTCTTTCATAAGATATATGCCAGTGCCAGATTTTCCTACAAAAGTTATATGTCAAAGCTTACTTGAAAGATAAGGATGCTTCTTAAGTTCCTCTAGCCAAGCTGAGCTTATTAGAATGCCTTGCTTTTTCTAGTCTCAGGAGAGATAGAATATCGTTTCTTATGTGCTTCTTCAATTATTTCTCTGAGATACTCCTCTTTTATTGTACCAAGACACCAAAGAAAAAGTTCCTCTCTGGTAGTTTATTAGAGAGTTTTTTCTTGGTAGGAAGGTAAACTGCCACTTCCTCATCTTACATGGCATCCTCATAAAGATTAGTGACTGAAATCTCAGGGTAGTTGGGAATTTCGAATAGTTTAATCTCTTTATTTTTAAAAGCTTTCTTCTCCTCACAAAGTATTGCTTTCAAGAATGAAATTTTGGTACCTTCCATCGTTGGAAAGAATAAACCAACTGTACAATATGTTAATAGTCATCAAGTTACCTTACCATGTAAAGTTAGGTATAGATAGAGATCTTCCTTACTTCTAAATCTTGATATCATTTCTTAAGCCTCGACTCTTTTCATTTGATCATTGAGTGATTCCATCTTTGTTCCTCTTCCTATTAATGAATTTCAAATTATAACTTATAGACTTCTGGATCCTATTGTTTAAAATCTTACTATTAAATATGGGAATCTTATAGGGGGTCAACCCTGCAAAGATAGTGGAGAAAGTTTGCAGAAGCTGTAACAAACTGCAGAGATTGAGATCCATTTTTATCAATTTAGTACCATTAAATTAGAACTAAATTTTTTAAATTTAATTAGTACTGGTACTAAATTCGTTTAATTTTAATTGGTACCAATATAATAGTACCAAAACTTAATTGTAGTTTTAAACTAATGAGGTTTTAATGGAAAAGTTCCAAAATGGTTCAAAACCTAATTGGTACCAGTACCAACCTGAATTTATTCTCAGTTGGTACCAAAATTAAAAATATTAAGCATAAAATAAGAAAATCTATAGCTATAAACTAAGTATAAATATGATGTCTAACACCTAAGAATCAACCATTGTTGTTGCAGTGCCAGCTCCTATACAAGTTAGTATAGCCAAGAAGTTTTTACTTATTAATAATAGAAATTTAAATTTGAATTTAAACATGGCGGCTAACTTAAATCGTAAGGCAGTTTCTCTAGGAACAGGTTAATCATTGCTCAAATTTGGCTCCTCCAAGAAACCAGAAGTAATTTATATTGAAAAGGAGGTAGAGCTAAGAGCTCTAGAGTTTGAAGATGAGGTCTTTAAAATTTAAGTTTAAAACAAGAAGTAGAGTGAAGAGATAGGAGTTTAAACATAAGTTGAATTAGTTGAGGAAGATAAAGAACAGCAACAAATAGAAAAAATTAAAACATTATAATGTGAAGACTGCTAAAACTTCTTCTCAACTGAGTCTAGCTTGAAGAGGCACATCAAAGAGGTACACTCTGGCAAGGCCAAGATCTATTTTAAACATCACAAAGTGGATGGAAGGTACCAATGCACAACATGCATGAAGTCTTACACTCACTCAGCAAAGGTTAAGAAGCATATGCAAAAACATCATCTTAGCGAATTCTTGATTTAAGATTAGGAGACTTAATAACTTGTACCTGCTAAAAGAAAATCAAAAATTCTTGAGTCTTAAAGAGACCTACAAGAGAAGATCAAGAGACAGTGTCGCTTTGAATCAATGAACTAGCCTGCAGATCATACTGTTTTAGCATGCTTCCAAGCGAAAGCAATGAGTATTACTGCATTAAATGCAATTGAACTTAGTAGCTGCATTTAAAATTACTTGCACATAAGTGTGCCTAACAAGGCAAAGCTTTAGTAGTTGATGAGTATGCATACAAGGTATACCCTTTCAGCTATCTCATAAAAAATGAGCAGTATTAAAATGAGTTTGCTAACGAATATATGATTCTTACAGAGGCTTAAAGAAGAGATTGCAAGAACTTGCTTAAGTTAAATGGTGTTATATTAAGCTATGGCTTCACGCACTAAGGCTCAAGAAATTTGAAACGACTTTAAGAGACTATCTATATCATAATAGATATCCTGATGACTTAAATGATATTCTTACAGATATGATTAAGGGTGTCAAGGAGTTGCATGAACTTGGATATGTTCATAGAGATTTGAAGCCTGAAAATATTATGCTTAACCTCTGCCCTTTAGAAGTCGTAGTTATCGATTTCAATAGAGCCTTAAGATAAGAGATAGTGACTTTGGCTAAAGTTCTTGGTACTCCTGGATACTTCCCAATTAGAGAGAAATGGACTAATGGCTCAGTTCAGTGGGATGTATGGGCAGTTGCTGCTATCATATTAGAGAGCGATATGGAAAGTATGTCATACTTTGGAACAAAGCACGAGAAATAATCAATAAGTTTAGCAGCTAAACATATAAAATAAGAAGAAATCTGCGATAAAATTAAGAAGATAGTTGAGATGGTCATAGTTAAAGCTCCAGCATATCCAAGATAATCATTAGATGACATTCTAGAACAACTAAAGACAGCGAGATTCAAGAGGTATCACAAAGACAAGCAGATAAAATTTGTTTGAGTTAAGCACACTAATAATCATTAAATATTCATTAAATTCATATAAAACCTGCATTTTGTCTACTAACCCCAATAAGACCCCAACTATACCATACAAATCAAAGCACTTATAAACCTCACTAAGGGGTTTTGGGGTTTTGAATACATTCGATTTGGGAAAATGAATTAAAATTAAATTAATCAAATTTTAAAATCAATGCAGTTATCAAATCCAAAGGAGCACAAAATTCAAATCTGAGTCGATTCTACGGTAGATCCCGCAATTTTAGCTGGACTTTACTATTGGTAATATTCCTGAATCACTCAAGGAAGCGAGATATTTTGATTTTAAGCTAACTCCCTAAAATAGTATTTTGGGTTTTTCTCACTTGGGAGAAGAGATAAATTCATTATAGCAATAACAACCACCGTCTCATTTTTAATGCGCTATCCAGAAAGTATAATATTGTCATTGTTTGCAGAAATTTTCCAAAAACATAACTGAAGGTAATTAATAATTAATTAATTTTAATTTATTTTCCCAAATCGAATGTATTCCTCCTATAGTGATTTAACGTCTTGTATTCACTGTTATTTAAACATTAATCTATTTCAACTGTCTTAGTATCTGAACCTACTCCCCTTGGGACGAAGAAATTATAGATTATCTGTGAAGCACGACATTGGAAGTGAATTTCATTACTTTAAATGGCAGCAAGCTCTTTAGCTAACTGTAGAGTGGCTCAGGAATCTAGAGCCTCCTTAGTAATAAGACTTTAACATTAAATGAAGTTGTTTAATTAAATGAGAAATCACTAAGCCCACATCCCTAACACTAAAATGAAAGACATAGAGGCACTAAAGGAAAGCAGAAGTAGACATATTGGAAACTATCTGCATGCAAGGGGAGGATTAACAATAGTGCAGATAACTTTGTGTAAGGCGCCTAGGGTGGCATGGCAAAATTTTTTGACACTTTATCTCAGCTTACCGAGTACTTGTCTAAGTCGGGCATTGCCCTCAAGGTCGAGGAGAGCCTAAGAGGGTTCTTCAGAGATTTCAAGAGCATAGAGACTCTTTAATTAAAAATATTCCCACTTTGTATTAGCAGTGACATTAAGTACATTTGATGTAGTAATTAAATAATGAAATGGTTGGTATTTGATTTTTATTTCATTTTTTTCACAAACTTTTATATTAATTAAAATTATATTTAATTATTGATAGTAATTTCTATATTATAATTAATTTTAATAAAATAATAAATTTACATACAAAAAATTATTGACTAAGACTTCAACCATAATAAAGTAATGGTTATCAGATGTTTATAAGGGATGTTTAAATATCTAGAAAATATACTATACTATTATGAAATAATAATCTCGAATGAAAGCTAAATTATAAAAATCATTCAACGATTAGTTATTTATTAACTAAATTAGAGAATATTTTTTGAATTTTTTAATATATAATAATGGGAATTATTAAATTAGAAAGTTATAAGGATAGGATGACCCACAGGGGCCCGAGGCTGGAGACTTTCTGATAGAGCTTTCTACTACACTAAGGCTACCGAGGGCAGGTAGGGGGTTGCTGGGCGCAACGCATGAGGGACCAGTCGGCGGGGTTCAATCTGTCAGATCCTAGACTCCTCGAGTCGTCTGCACGCTAAGGATTTCCCTGCATTGATGAGCTTCCTGGTATCTTATAAGCCCCTTCTGATTTTCAATTCCTGTATCTTTAATTCATTAATTTCATTCATTATATAAAGAATTCATCATGAATGTGCTTCAGCAAAATTAATAGAGGTAAACAGCAGCTGGTCGAAGTAATCCAAAAACCCGAATTTAGAATTTAATTTATACTATATACTACCTAGAATCAAATTTTTAATTGACTAATACAATTAAGCAAAGACTAGCTCGGCTTAAAATTAAATTCAAGCCAGTTAATAACCTCCAAAATATCTTTCAATGAATTCTTTAAATTATTAAATTCTAGAATTTTACTTTAAAAGCAGCCTTTTAAGGCAAAACACCAAAATAAACCATTAAATGGATAAAATATAGCTTAAACTGTATCTAATTAAGATTTTGTGAATTTCAATAGCCTAAACTATATATATTTACAGTCGAAGGTTGCTTAAAAGCTGGGTAATAAGCCAGTTACATAGAAATAAATTTAAATTTAGCCACATAAATATGCCCTAAACAATAATAGCAATAGTTTTTATCATAATAAATTACAAATAAACTTTTTATCTGTAATTTTAATTAAAGAGAGTAAACATCAATCCAGCTATAAGAAAAACATAAGAAATTAACCAAGCTTGATTATCTTATCATTAGTGAATTAAATTAAAAATGACTATATCTTTGCTTAATCTTAAATGCATTTAATGCATACAAATAAGTTTGTTGAATATTTTTACAAAAATTAAGACATCACATTATAGAGTATTAAATTCATGCTCTTTGAACACAGTAGAGCTAGTTATTAGGGTCAACAGTATAATAATTACGCAATAAAAGATTTTGAGAAGTTAATATAATATTTATTTTGATCTTAATTTTTAGTAAGATTAATTTTTATTATTGAAGGATAATAACTATTTAATAACTAACTAACTTACTATAATATAAATGAATGATGAATGCTTAAAATTTATAGAGATATTTTTAGTTAATATCTACTTGGCATTTTCTAGGAGTGCTAAAAGATTAAAAGATGTGAAACTCTAAAGATTCCTTTATATTTATCATTTTAAAATAGAATTAAAATTTGTTTATTATTGTAATTTGAAGAAAATAATGATAGAGTTAACTATCTACACTGATATTAAAGATATGATAGTGTGTAAGAATCAAATATAGCTTTTGTTGTAGATGAAGGAAACAATAAGTTGCATGGGTTAGAGTTCTTTTGAGTTTAAGAGATTATTTATGTGTAAAAGTAAATGAGGAAAAATTGATTTATTCATTATCCCATAAATTAAACCAATAACAATTAATTAGTCATATTCCTAAAAATTTAATGCATTTATACAGCTAAAATATGATTTTTTAATGCTTTAAGAATAGATAAAAAAGAAGTTTATTCACATAGTTTAAATTATATAGCAAACTTTTGTCATTTTAACTTGCATCTCATCAATCAATAAATTTTGAACTCTTCTCAGAGCTAAGAGTATAATTTCTAGGACTAAACAATCAAGAAGCCCAAATAAATTATTTACAATTATTGGACTTAAATTGAGATTTAGCTTTAAATTTGAGAGAGACCTTGAAAATAAATAATATGAGATATAATAGTATTTCTTTAGATTTATCTTAGTCACTACAATCATAATGTATCGAGACACTATCATAAAATATACTAACTTAAACATAAATGATGATTCTTTAGTCAACAATTCACATAGTAACATACAATAATGGTTTTATTAGTGAAGTTATGAAAAAAAATCTTTTTTATTTATACATTTTGACAACAGAGTTTTAAATTCTACAAAATAATTTTATAAGTAAATTTACTATTTCCCCCAAATCATCATTTCGTTTAATTAAATTTGCATAGAATCTTAGACATCAAGATTAGCTATAAGTTAAGTAAAGAATAAGCCTCTTTGCAAGAAATTTGATGTCTAAATATATTTATTGAATGGGATATTATGATAAGATACTAAAATAATTTTTAGCTAAATACATCTGGCTTTCTATGAGATATTATCTATTTTCTACTTTTATATTGACTAGAGTAAAAATCAGTTGAAAAGACTTTTAAAATATGCCTGTAATTTTATTTTTAAATTTATTTTTAAATGTCTTAAGGATATTAAGTTATGCCAATGAAAGCTTAGAATAATACACTAAATATATTACCTCGAATAGTAGGTTGTACTTTAGTATATATAATTGAGTGTAATCCCTTTAAATTAATTAATCATAAATTAAATAAAATAGTATGGATGGATCCACGATGCATTCATTCATAAATATCTATACCCACTGATGTTTTAATAATTATTATGATACAAGTACTGATTAATATACTGAAAAATTAATTATAATAATTCATGGTCCTCTTGGACAGAGTTTATTAACCTAGATCATTTGCATAATACTTTCCATTTTGCAATGAGTAACAAATATCTGTTGAGAGTTGAATAGCTATCACAAAAGTTAATTGATTCTACTTTATCTAAAACTTTCAATTATAATAGGCATGTTAGTTGCAGTTGAAAAACATAAATTTTGATATCATGCCTTCATTTGAGTGACTCTTTTCTATCATATTCAAATGTAAATAATATGTATGAGTTTTATATCTCAACTCAGTAATATTAATGGGCCAAACAAAATAAGATAATTGCGAAGAGAAACCATTCCAAGATATCTTGGTAAAAATGGACTTGATTTCATTTTGCTTTAGAAGCTGTACAGTTGGAAATTAATGCAATAAATTTGATAATAAAAACAAATCTATAGCTAGATATAAAGTTATTTACAATTTGCTCGCTATATTTATGAGAGATTAATTTTCTAATAGAAATTGATTTAAAAATTAAGAGTAATAAATGCTTAAATATTTATATTTCAATTATTTGATATGAAGTAAATAGGTTAATTAAATAAATTAACTTAACTCAATATAAATAAATTGAATTAAAAATTTTAATATAAATCATATACATTCGATTTGAGGATATTGAAAATATATAAATGAGTAATTGTCAGTAATCAGATGGCTTTTATATAATCTTATGATTATTATTCAACATATCTAATCAATCTTTCACTCCCAAATTCTTTAATTTAAAAGCAGTTACTCAAGAGTTGTTGTTCGACTTGGTGTTGTGGATTATCTTTTCCATATCCTCCTAGATATTAGAGCTTCTACTAATCAAAACAAATAATTGAGCCAGAGAATGCGAAAAGCTCTGAAAGTAAACAAATGTTAAGACAGAGCTCGATTCTTAAATGAATATTGCAGCAATGGTAGACGAGGAGACAAATACCTTCTCAACCAATTCAAACAATAACAAAATGGCAAATTATGAATTATGAATTATTCTATCCCAGTAAATAATCATTTTATAAATATAAATAAATCTACGATAATTATTTGCAAGATAATATCCAGTAACAACTTTTCAGTTTTATTTCTCTATTATAATCATTTAACCATTATTTGAATGTTCACTCTTTAAAAAGTTTTTTTCTAAAGATAAATTATAACAACGATTAATATTTATAGTAGAGGTAACCCTTAAACAGCAATAACTCAGGAATTATTGAAAAGTTCAGTCCAATATTTCATAAGGAGAGCAGTTATAATAACAACAGCAAAAATTGGCATCCAATATAAAATCCTCCAGTGATAAGTGCTTTTTTGAATTGTGGGTATCTTAATATTCTCAATTCAATGAGAATGCCTATAATAAATCTAATTTAAAAAATAGAATGTCTTGGGCAATTGAAGAAAACCAAATCCATAAAATTATAGTCAGTCTGATGCTGTTTGCTCTCTTTAATTTGTTATTTATCTAAAATCAAATTTCCTATAAATAAATCGAAATCCCTGGCTAAACAAGCATTTTGCAATATTTTAAGAATAGAAAAAAATAGCAAAAAACAATTGAACTCATAATCTAAATTAAATATAAAAAAAGTAGAAATACATTATTCTAGTTGAGTAATTAACTTAACTATATAATAGCATTAAGAGCTGTATCTTAAATATAAAGAGGTTTGCGTTATGGAACTTAATCCCATAAACTTTGCATAATGCTATAGATCAAGTCATTTTAATAATAATAATCATAAAATTGTTTTAAAATAATTAGTACTATTTCAATGAAAGTAAGTTGGTTGTAAAAAGGAAATTAAATTAATAAGAATACTTATTGAAATAAAAGTGGGTGGGTGTCTTTGAGGAGTACGTTTCATCTTCCTCATCCTTTTCATCATCATCTTCATTCAAAACCCCAAAACCCTTTCAGTAGTTTGATTGAGTTTTTGATTGATAAAAGTAGACTATTAGTGCATACTTTATTAGGGTTTTGATAGGGTTTATGTAGGGGTTTAATGTTTAAATATTAGTAATTTAAGTGAGTATATGCGAGGTTTGGGGTCAGTTTATGACAGTGAGTATATAGATTTATTGTTTAAGTTGCGCTATGGATGTGATGAATATAATGATCAACTCAAGCCTATCCTTAATTACACGTCTATAGCAAGGCTACTCCATAAATCTCCAGCAACTGTGAGGTCTCACTGTCTATTAGAATTGAATTTAAAGAGATAGAAGCTTAATTCTAAGCCTAAAAGACCTCTAAATTTTAGCAGCATCATATTGATTATCTCATTAATGATAAGACTCTTAAATACTGGGCTCACTTCTCTCTGACCTAGAGAGCTGTGATGTTTCATCGCCAATTTCCTGAGCTTCATATCTCTGCTTAATCGATAGCGAACAAATATAAAAAGAACGGAAATCTTACAAGACAGTCAATCGCATTAAGAGAATGATTAACTTTAATGTTCCATTTTATAAGGATAATTTAAATTATATATTTGACTAAATGCAAAGGGCTTAAGAGAATAATATAAAGTTCATAAACGCTGATGAGGCAGTATTCACATTTAATACCTTCATATCAAGGTCTTGGTATAAGAGGTACAGCAACATTGAAGTATATGATTAAAAGGTTAAGGTTTAAACTCATGCAATACTTGGTGGAATAAGCGAAGATAACGCCCTCGAAACTTATGTTATCCATCCTCGCTCAATAAAGACCGAATAATACATTAAGTACCTACAATAGCTTAGAGATAAGTACGCCGAATAAGAGATTACTCTGTTTGTAGATAACTTATCTGTCCATAAAACTAAAGACACAAGGAAAGAATATGAAAGGCTAAACATAACACCTGTATTTAATGTTCCCTACAGTCCTCAGTTCAATGGAATTGAATTATATTGGGGTTATTGAAAGGCCACTACAAGAAACTTCTACTATATCACTTGATGCACGACTTGAAGATAGATACAGTCGATTTTATTAAGAGTGCTGCTAAGAGAGTCAGCGATGAGAAAGCTAAAGTATGCGCAAGAGAAGGGGAGATTTTGTTTATATAAATAAGTTTTAGATTTAAACGAATGAATAAGTTCACATATTAAATTTGCCAGTAAAGGGATTTGGCTTCTCTTCTTTTCTTTCTCTTAAGGCTTGCTTGGGGCCCATGTTTCTTCTCTTAGTGCCAGCTCCTACATCTATGTTCATCTCTTCTGGCTTTTATAAATCTATGAAGAGCCTCTTACTCAATTCATGTTTTACTTAAGACTTTCTCTCTCTGTTTAATTTGCTGCGCTCTTTCATCAAGTATATAGCAGTACCATATTTTTCTATAAAGTTAGAAGACTAAGCTTACTTGAGATGAAAGGATGCTTTTAAAGTTCCTCCAGCCAGGTATCACTTATTTTAATACCTTGCTTCTCTTTTTCTTCAGGAGAGATGCTGTATCGTTTCTTGTGAGCTTCTTAAATAACTTCATTTAAGTACTCAGGTTTCAGAGTTAAAAGAACACCAAAGAAGAAGTTTCTCTCTGGCAACTTATTAGAGAGCTGTAGCTTTGAGATGGAAAGTAGAGAGCTAACGTCCGGATCACTCATAGCATCGTCATATAGGTTTGTCACTGATGTTTCAGGGTAGTTAGGTATCTCTATCATCCTAACTTCATTAGACTTAAAAGCTTTTTTGTCTTCACTTAACAATGCTTTTAAGAATGAGATTTTAGTTCCCTA
>ARYC01004150.1:0-32740 GCA_000711775.1 Oxytricha trifallax
GATTTCTATTTACTGGTGGTTACTTAAATCAATTATTCTATTCTCTCTTATTATTTTTCAGAATCTCGTTGAGTCTCCTATTGTGTTTATTAGGTTACAGTTCTTCCTATCGTTTGAGTCAAAGAATATTTTTTTGAATATTGCAATAATGGCTAATCCCATAGTAGATTATTGTATTTCACTAACTTATTGCCATCATAGTATCCATTACATTCTTAGATAGGAAAATCTTTTTCTTTTTTTCTAAAGCCTTTTTCCTTGCTAAATTATCTCGTCCTTCGCTATTTTAGGTCTCAAAAACTGATCAATGCTCACGTTGATCTTTTTCATGTTCTTCAGAACTAGGTCCCTTATAATTTCACTAGTGTTAGTTTCTTTTAGTTGTGTTACATTCCTTAGTATTTTATTTGAATGTCTCTTGCCGTCCTAAAAGCGATTCTTTTAAGTTATTGTTCTATTTTTATATATCAATTTTCTCAAACTAGGCTGCCACCAGTTGAGTATATTTATAAATAATAAGCGATCTTATCTACGCCATCATTATGGTGTCATATACTGTTCGATTGTTTGACCATGTAAGTTTTTGGTAAAACTCTGTTTTTCTTTTTATCTCATTACACGTATTCTTTAGTAGATTATGAGTAGTATTAAGGCATATGTTGAGTCTTAGGTATTTAGTTTCTTCTATTTTTTTAAATATCTCTATTCCAAATTCTTTCTCAAAGATATTTGCATCACTCAAAAATACTGTTTTCTTCGTATTTAGTTTCAAGTTGTGGGTTTTTTCTACTTCTCTGAATCTGCTGATAACTCTTCTGAATTGTTAAGGATCTTTTATATTTATCAGAATTTCGTCTGCAAAAGCTATTAATTTAACCTATTTGACTAATTAAATTAGCTATTTTTGTGAATATAATGCGTCTTGAAGGTATATGTTAAAAAGCATCGGTGAAAGTCGACTCCCCTTAAGCTACTCCTTATTCAGTTTGTATTTCTTCCTCCTCAAAATTAATCTTGTTCCCAGTGTATAACAACTCTATCAGTCTAGCTATTAATTTTTCTTTTTGGTTAGTTTCTCTATTTTTCAGGATTGAAACTAGCTTGTCTTTCCAGACAGAGTCGTAATCTTTTTGGAGATCGACTAGTAAATAAGCTTTCCTTATTTTGCTCTTTTTTCTCGATGATTTTATGTGTTCTAGCATTCTTATAAGATTGATGCGGGTGCTCTTATTTTCTTTGAATCCATTTTGGTAGTTTCCTGTTGGAAATAATTCACTCTTTGATTTAATAACTTTGTTAATTATTACTTTTTCAACTATTTTACTTAAGTGGGAATTTATCACTATATGACTTGTATTACTGACTTCTGAGTATAGATCTTTCTGATCTTTGCTCATTAGAATTAACATTCCCTCCTTAATGTACTCTAGATTGTGTTTATTATTCAGGCAGTTTGAAATTTTCTCACTTACTGTCTATTTCATTCTATGAGATTTAAGCAACATCTTTCCATCAAAACCATCTGGGCCAATGGCTTTATTGAAGTTACACTCTCCAATACTTCTTTTTACAACTTCTAAATTATAGAAGATTTCTTCTTCAAGGTATTCGTTCATTATCTCATCTATCCTGTTTAGTTCATATTTTTTAATTCCTCTTTTATCTTTAAATATTTGCCCATAAAATTCTAGGATTTGTTCTTTTGATTGCTCTCCTTTTTCTACTCTCGCATCTTTATAGTTAATCCTTTTATTGGTTAACATTCTTTCTAAGTTTTTGATAGACTTTTTACCATGTAAAAGAACCCTTTTACAACGTTCCTGTCTAGGCACTGCTCTAAGTCTCTAATTGCTTCTCTCCATTACACCCTTGTCTCCTGGAATGCATCTCTTAACTTTGTATTATTGTATGTGAATTGTTTGAAAATTAAAAATTGTTATTATCACAAATTAAAACAGAAAATAATCAGATTATTACAAATTAAAATGGAGCGGAGTGGTTCTTACTAAGACTAACATTTTAAAGCAACGTAATGCTATTATTCTCATTTATATTACTTCTTCTCAGATAATTATATTTAAATTTTCTCATAGAAAATAAATTAAAATTAATGATGAATAACTGAGGAGAATATAATATGAATGAATACAGAACTGATTGATATCAGAGGTCATGGATTTATAATGCGCTGACAGCGGAGAAGCAATAAATATTTATGACGTAAAAATACAAAATAATACAAATATGCATAATATATAAGAGTATAAACTTGCTCCGCTAAAGAAGAATTATTTTAGAAATTCTAAATAAATATATTATCGCATAATAATGAATAAGGGCAGTCAGTATATAATTAGAAGTATATGTATAAATACTCTCATTTATTTGAGATTTTCAATAATTACTTATATTTTTATTTCAACTTTCAATTACATGACTGTTTTTTCTCTATTTAATTTATACAATTTCCTAATCTTTTGTATTTTAGCAATATTATTATTCTTAATTGATCATTCCGGTGGTTGTTGGTACCAGTTCCTCCCCTTGGTTTATCTCACTATTTTATCTTCAAAACATTTTCGATCGGGTTTTCTAGGTCATCTGCTGTTATTCCCTTCCTTCTTCAATATATGTCTTCCAGCATTATTTTCTGACATCTGATAATCTAATTGTTCTTTCCTTGTCCGTTAGTTTGAAATAATTTTATTGGTATTACATTTTGAGTCTTACTTAAATGAATTTGTGGTCTGATAGTTTCATTTAATTTGTTTCCCATCCTATTGTTTCCACGTTTGAGAAGATCTGATCCAATTGGTTTCCTTTAACATGAGTTCCCACTCATTCAGGAATGAATTCTTTCAAACCTTCTTTGTTTAGTCTTTTTCCCAGTCCTTTAATGTGGTAGTTAAAATCTCCCATGACGATTAGCCTTTATTTTTGGCACTTTTGTTTTAGCAATTTTTTCAAATAAATAAGACTATTTTGGAGCTCTTTAATCTCGTAGTTCCATTATGGGGGTATATAAGCTGTAATAATGTGCAGAGGAAAGCCTCCCACATTCAATATTGTCCAAGTTACATATTGTTTCAAAGTTTTTATTGTTTTTATTTCGAATTTTCCCTTATTCATCACCAATTTTCCTCCATTTCTAGCCAGTTGAGTCTGTGCTATATTCTTGTTGTTGAGATTACTTATCCTTTAAAGCCTAGTTTACATTAGGCCTATATAGTTAGGGTTTTTTTCCTCTATATCTCTGAGCAATCTTGTTTAAGCTTTGAGTTCAGACCTCTGACTTTTTCCAGGCAAATTTTGAATTCCAATATCTTCGTGTTGATCTCTTCTTGCTAATGATGTCCTCTCTTCTTTTAGATCTCCATTTCACCGCAATTTTCTCGTTCCTTCTCACCCATCCTTCAGCCTCTCTCACTAGTTGGTAAAATTCGAGCTGTCGACTATTGTCAATCTTGATCGAAAATTTGTTTATGTTTTTGCAGTGATTGTGATTCAACTAAACATTCAGGTTTTGGTACACTGAGTTTTGCGAATTCGAATTTGAGTTTGAATATTCAAAGTATTTGTCCAGTGTTTGCTGATGAGGAATGACTTTCACTTCTAGGCCTTTATCTTCCATATAGACCACCAGTTTCCTCCTTCGACTGGTTGGCTATTTCTCATTATCCTTTTTTCCCGCGCCTTCTTTACTACTTTAAGATTTTTAATTAGTTATTTTATTTATAAAAGTATGAATTAATTTATTTGAGTCTTCAACAACTTTATTATTGATACATTTTTATAAGTGAAATATTCAAATTATATTTATCTGGTCAATTAGACCTCGTTGAACACGAATATAAATTCCGCACTGTCGTTTCTTCAAAAGAAGCAAATTCACAGTCGTTACATGTTTTGAGATGAAATAGCATAATGTTATTTTTTATAAAATCCTAACTACTTAAATATTTATATAAATTTTATTTATTTTAAAAAGATTATTGCAAATAAAACAAAAATAAGACCTATACATCTTAAGATAATATAAATTATTTTTAAAAAGTATGAAAATAATAAATGCAACAAATATTATTTTAATAAAAAAGAAGTATGATATTAATATCTAATGAAAATTTTTAAAAAGTAAAATATTAAGTATAAGAAAAAAATAGAAAGTAAAGTTGTATAATCAGTATTTTTTTTTAATTAATTAGAGATTTTAATGACACATTTTTTTGTATTTTAAGAGATTTCTTCATTGAAAATCTCATATAAGATAGTTTAGTAATGAAAATTTATGTTAGATAATTTTAAAATTTGATGCTTAGCACATTAAATATGAAGGGTGATGACTTTTTTAGAGATTGCTGAGTACAATAAAAAATACTCTATTATATTAAACTAACTTAGATATTAACCTTAATGGAGCATAACGATTTCCTTGGTTAATAAAAACTTCATTGATGAATTTTTATCTTATCTTAAGATGATATCTCGTCATTTATTATTTAAAAAAGTCATTTTAGACATTTGCATATTAGTGTGATAATTTAGATATTATAAAGTTTTTCTTAATTTATATTATTGAAGGAATCTATTCGAAATGGGAATGATATAATTTATTAATTAAATAAATATAATTTAAAATATTGGCATTTAAAATTGGCCTAATCGGACGATCTTGGGATCATTTGAATCAAAATTAACTGGAATTTATTTTTATAACGGCACTATTTTATCGCATTCCTGGAGGGAGATAACCTGACTTTAATTATATTCTGTAAATTCATTAATTATACCCTCAAACTAAAGTCAAGTTGTCTCGCTCCTGCTAAAATAGTAGCGCCAATATAAATTCCAGTTATTTTGAATTTTCTATCAAATAATTTTTAGATTGTTTTATTTGATCAACTCTTACAGTCAATATTTTAATTTAAAATAAATTGAATTTAAAATACTTTTTTTTCCATTTTCGAATATATTCCTACAATATCCCATTAAATTAATTATATAATAATTAAATGATTTTTTTTTCTTCCTATATTATAATTTTGGTTCTTTATTTAATTTCTTGTATTCTGTCAACCTATATTACTTTTTATTCAATGCTTATTTACCTAGATTTGCTTAACTTTATTATCGTATCTTTATAACTTATTCACATCAACAATTCTAAAATTATATGTGATTCTTTTTTAGATATTCTTAAGTTCATTTACATTACTTAATTAATGTGTTAAGTTTACTTTATTTTACGACAATAACATATTTATGAATCTTTAGTTATTATTTTATATATATACTTACTTTAATAGAATAATATATTTTTTAAATTGTGTAAATTTTTTCAACACTAGTTCTTAATATTATTATTTAATGCTGTACGGAAGTTAATGCTGGAGCTTAAGCTAACCAGATAGATAAATCAGATAGTTTCATGTTTTTATCTTTGGGTATCCACTCAATTTCGCTAGTTTTCCTTAAACCTTTTAGATATTCTTCTTATCAAATTTTTCAAATTTATTCTTTTTAATATTAATTGATTTACTGATTATAGAATTACATAAAATCTTTGCTATTAAATTTTGTACTTTATTAAAGTTTTTTAAATATTGGTAATTAGTATATCTAGTTCAAAATATTACTTATATTATTAATAATGTACAATTTACCTATGAAATAATTATTCATATAATCCTTATTGAGAATCGTTGCAATATTTTTATCAAAAATATATTTTAATTAATTAATTTAATTAAATTTATCTAATTGTATGCAGAGTAATTTAAAATTAAATTATCTTTTCATAATTTAAAATATTACTATTTCTTATTGAGTAATAAATTGATCTTACTTTAATTTTTCAATCAAATTTGATTTAATTAGGCATTATTAGAATTTTATTTTATTATGATTAGCCTAAATATGAAGAAGAAAATTAAAACATTACAATATCTTAGGACGATATAATTTATTATTAATTTGGCTTAAATGCTTAAATTTTAATAAAGCTCAGAATTTGATATTATAATGAAGAAAACTTACTATTTATAGTATTGAAATCAAAATAAATAAAGTTATCAAGTTCTTCTGTTTAATCCATTATTAATGAATATATTGAAAGTGTGTAAGATGCGAAGATTATTTAGCAAAATAAAACCCTATAAGAAGTTAAAGAATGAAAATTGGAAGATAATTACAAATAAATTAAAAATTAGTTATTACTGTCATTAAATTAATTTCTAGGACAATTTGTTAAAATTATACACCCTTTTAATTCGCACTATTAAATCAAAAAAGTGATTTTTAGAAAAAACTAATGTAAGTTTTATTAGATAATTTCAGGCGATTATGATTTACTATGGACATGTTATTATCATTATCTATCCTATAATCTTAATTAAAAGAGAAGTTTTAAAATATTATAAAATTAATCATGATTCGATTTAAATATAAAATTATGTTCTGATACTTTCGTTTTTTTATCATTTTTACATCGGTTTATTAAATCTTCTTAAAAATAAAGAGAGATAATTGATAATCAGAGCAATTTATTGGGTTATTAATTATTAAAAAATTTATCACCACTATAAATTTCAACTGTAAATATATGATAATACATTTTTGAGTTCTTATCATATCTATTAAATATATAATTGTTTTATTTAATTTACATATTCACTTCTACTTCTTCCATTGATATAGCTTAAAACTTTTTTTATCAGCCAGGTATTTTATATATTTTTTTATATTAAATTCATTATTAAAGCTTTAACTGTTAGTTAAGTCTCTATAAATATGTAGATTTGCCTTCCTCATTTTATGTTCCCAATTACTGGATTTATTACTCCAAGAATTTATTTAAGAAATTCTCCTGTAGCGCATTACTAAATCTTAATCAAGCTAAAGCCAATATTATCTTAAATAAGCAAATGATCTACCATTTATAATATCGAGGTCTCAAATAATGAAGTTTTTAGTTCTCTCATTAATTATCTGGCATAATTAAGTTTAATATTGTCTACTGACATGAAACTGTTTAAAAGTAATAACTTTTTAAGATAATATATATATATATATATAACTTTAATATTGAAATGAAAAGTAAAAATTAATTAATATAAGTGATGATACATTTTAAATAATTAAGGTGTGGTTTTTGTGTAAAGTATTTTAATGTAAAATTAGGGAGCAGTTTTATATAATTAAATTGAAGTCTTCCTTTGAAACCTTAAAATTTTTATAAATTAAAATTAAAAGCTTTACTGAATATTCCAATTATTTATTTATGAAAATGCAATTAAAATATTAAATAACTCTTTCTAATTACATTTTTTAAAATAAAAGTGTATTAAAGAGAAACTTAATGCAAAGTTATACAAAATAATTATAGAAGTATTAATCTATTCAATTGATATATAAAATAATATACACAATAATAACTCTAGATTAATTATGAATGAAATCAAGTAAGCAAATAATTATTTTATATCATTGCATTCAATTTATAAATTATTAATAATATTTTAAGCTTTGTGATGGAAATTTATGTAGCTCTCAAAGAATATATGTATATCTTTTAAATTAAATAAAATCATTTACTGACAGACAATAATGAATTCAAAATGGAACTTAACCTATTATAGTAGAATAATACATCGTGACTATTTAAGAGTATGGAGAGTTTTGTGCATTCATAAATTTACAACATTTAATGAGTTTATTAAAATCTTTTAAACTATAAAATCATTGTTTTTAATTTCATTAAGTATATATAGGTTATAATTTGAATTATGTATTTAATATATTTTAGATCGTTAAGCACGTGTTTAATGATTAAAATCAAATAAATTTAACATATCATTGTTTAATACTAAAATCAAACCATCAATTTTAGTCGTGACGTAGACGTATCTGAGTGAGTTAAAGTTGCAAATTCCGTGACGTGGCAGTCGTGAAGTAGAAAACTCCGAAAAAATCATTCTCGCTATTACCTAGGCTTCTCCCAAAATCAAGATGTCATCCCAGTTTGTACCTGGGGACAGAGCTTGTGAGATCCAACTGAGTGACAGAAGATGGAGAAAAACGCTAACCGGTCCCACCACAGCTGAGAAACGTAATCCCTATCCTTTCGCTGTGGTAGCTTCAGCCCCCTAACCCGGTGTGGGAGAAAAATCCTTATCGTTGGCTTCAATGGTTTTCGTCTTTTCACTTTCGAAGGCTAGCGTACCTTCATCCTACTCCCTATTAACTAGGAAACTGAACTCAAGGCAGGTAACTCATCATTTGCAGGGAAATCCTAGAATCCAGCTCACTCGAAGAGTGTACGCTGACATATTGAGCCCCGCCGACTGGTCCCTCAAGCGTTGCGCCCAGCAACCCCCTTCCTGCTCGATAGGCCTTAGTGTAGTAGAAAGATCTATCAGAAAGACCCAAGTGGTTGGTACCACCTAGCAATTAACTTTCTAATTAAATAATTATCGTTAAGCATTAAATAATTATAATGTAGATGTATTTTAAAACAAAGTAATAATATATATAATAACTTAGAATCATATTTTTAAAAAAAAAGTATTTTAGTTTCCAATTTATATATTGTATTGCACAATTTAATGTAAATAAAGTATATAAAGAGTTTTTTCAATTTTAAAATAGAGAGAAGGCAACTTATATGGTGTTCATTCAAAAAGACTAGAAGTTAAAAATAAAAAAGCAACTCTTTATTAAATTTTTTTTAACAATGACAACGTACTACAAGATATCTTATGAGAAAATAAAAAAAGATTTGAGATTATAAGTATTCAGAAATGTAAAGTGCTATCGAATCAAGTTATTGATAATAATTTAAATTAAAATAGATTGAATCAGATTTCGTTTAGTCTGTTAGAAATATCTAGCTCTAAATGTAATCCATTCATAAATATAGATAATAAATTTCCCTTTTCTACCACTTATGGAATTCCATCGTTTGTTCTTTAGTTTGTAGATTCATTTCTCCTTTTACCGTCAAATTCCATTAAATCTCTTGCTGTTCAACCTTTTATTAAAGCATAATTTAGCTAAGGTTTGTGAAATTGGCATCAAAAATTAACATTCATAATTACAAATAAAATAAGCTTAAAATAAAATTAAAAACTAATTAGATTTGTCAATAAAATTACAAAGATTAAGGTCAAGCGTTTAAATTAAATATTCAGTTATCTAAATAATTTAATTTTTATGTTTATTTCATCAATCAGAAGGGTCATAGGTAGAGTGAAAAATATGCAGTGTTTTATCAGTAAACCGTATTGTAAAGTATCTTCAGGAGTAATATTTTATATTTGCTGTGTTGTATTTTATCTTTTATTCCATTTAAGCATTAAGTCTAAACTTAGTTTGACTTTTAATTATGATTTTCCATATATAATTGAGGTAAGTCTCATCCATGACGCTTTATTAAACTATTTAAAATATCTAGAAATATGTCTTTTGGTCTGTTCTCAATTTAGTTGAGTGGATTGGTTGAGATTTAGATAAATTAAAAAATTCTATGTATGATAGTAATGAAATTGCAAAATTTACTAATAAATAAGGTATCTTTAATTAGATTATTGTTTCCATAATCATTATAAATAATGAAATTAAAGATCACGGATCTAACAATCCTCGAAAAGATTTATTTCTCACATTACTTCTTATCATTAGAATTAAGGCTATAAATTAAAAAAAGTAAAAGTTTATAACCTCAAAGTGTAAAAACGGAAATAATTTTTTGAAACTAATATTGAGTAATAAAATAGCTATTAATTAAAAAATAACTTACATATTCTATTTATTGTAAAATATCATTTTTTTTTATTATTAAATCAACACCTTAAATACTATATCTCTATAATTAAGTATTTATAATACAATTTATATATAATATGATATGAAAAAGGATCCGCATAATCACATTTAGACTATTGTTAGCTCTATACAGAATTAATGCTTTTTACTAAGTTTATTTTTAGGGATTCATGAATTCTCTGTATAATTCATTATTATCATAATATAAATATTATATGGATATTTAGAACAAGCAACTGAAATAATCTTAAAATAATATTTATTTATTTGCATTAGTAAATTATAAAATAATATTTTGTAAGATATAATTTTAATTATGAAGGAATCTCTGAATTAATTATAATAATAAAACAATATGAAATTTTTAAACCTAAAGTAATTAACTTATAACTTATTCTTTAATAAATTATGATAGTTAATATATTATTTTATATTATATGTAATTTATTAACTAAGATAATATATATTCTTAACTGACTTCAAAATTATTATAATAAAAATTATTTTAAAATAGAATCAAACTTAATCATAAAATAAAGAGTGAATGAAATAATGAGATGCTTATGTCTTCTCCTGTACCATTGATAGCGATATCATTTATAATTATTGAAATAGTTCACTAAATAATTTGTTAAGTAATTATTAAATGTAAAATTCTGTATTTTACATTTTTAGTTTATTTCGCATCAACTCTAAATCTTATAATGTATGATCTTCTTGTAAAGTTGCTGTCATTGACTTACCTCCAATTAGAATTTCTATGAATAAAGTAGCTTAATTAACATTTCTTATCATCTAGAGATTTTAAACATGTATAGATATTTTTTCCCATTGCATTTTGCCAAAGTTTCGCTTGAGATTGATCAATAATTTTATTGATTTATTATTTTATCAATTATGATATTATTCTATGTGTCTCAGAAAAGTTAAATTGTTATACACTCTATTTTTAAAGTGCCTTATTTAACTTTAAAATATTTTTATATGATAACAAATAATATAATTAAAAAAGATGGCAAATACCTTGATTAATATGAAAAATTATTATTAATAAACAAAGACATCAGTTTTTAAAATCTAAACTTATATTAAATCTTAAAATTAAGTTAACAAAAGTTGCCAATTAAAATAGCTAGGATTAGACCAATGTTAATATTATAATCAAGATTTTTTTTTGAAAAAAGTGAATTTAAATTAAAAATTAAATAGTTGTAATTACAAATAGTATTAGTACTTTAGAAAATGTATATCCAAAAAAAACAGTTTCATGTTCATCATATCCGTCCATTTCATTCTCTAGGTCACTGACAATCATCAAATGTCTATTTTTCTCTTTCACTCTGCGAAGTCTGCTTCTTCCACCACTGCCACTGTACTCAACTGGGACCCCTGTAAAAATAAAAAGTTAGATATGTTTTTTGTAACTTACTTATTTATTGAATGAACAGAGGCTCCATCAGCTGCAGCATTTCCATTTTTGATTATTTATTATTAATTTATTTATTTAATTCACTTTTATAGAAAAATATCAGGAATATATTAATTATTAATAAAATTATATCAAGTGTTATGTTATGAAGGCTCATATATATTAATAATATAGATAGTTGATTTAAACAAACAATCTCATTTATTAACTTAATAATTTATAAATAAATCTTCTTCTAGTACATTTTAGTTTTTGATAATTTATGATAGTCTACCTTAATATTCCATTGTAAGTAGAATTACTAAAACATTTTAAATTTTAAAGTGATATCATG
The DNA here is from genome assembly GCA_000711775.1 of Oxytricha trifallax. Taxonomy (NCBI): domain Eukaryota; phylum Ciliophora; class Spirotrichea; order Sporadotrichida; family Oxytrichidae; genus Oxytricha; species Oxytricha trifallax. The sequence continues at coordinate 11,586 of ARYC01004150.1, forward strand.
AAAAGAAAAATATGAGAACTTGTGTAACATAAACTTCTCTATTTTATTCATTAATTGCTATATATGATGTTTTGGCGATTCTAGTTAATTAAAATGTTTTTATAAGATATCTGCTGCTATGTTGAGATCATGAATAACTAAGTATACTGGATAATTAAGTATTTTCTCAATTACCTGTTTTAAGCATATTTTTGTATTATATTTAGTGGTAAAAGATAAAAAAAAATAGAAAATTCAAGCTAATTTCGATCATTTTAAGGTTTTATGAAAGTGAATTTGATTATAACAAATATTATCTACATAGTGCTTAATTAAATAGGATTGGAGTACTATATTGACCATTTAATTTTTTGTTTTTTAGACTTGGAAATTTTAATTTTATTTCTTCTTGTAAGCATACTTTTTATTGAATCATCTTAAATAGATAACTTTTCCAATGATTTATAATCGTTTCTAGGGAATCATATTTTTATATCTGCCAATATTTTCCGATATCATCAAGGTTCTATTAAACTGTATTTAAGTTAAATATTTTTGATTTGTAAATGATTATTTGATTTAGAAGTAAAGAATAAATTAAATATTCATAATGATACCAGTGTCTATCAATCATGAATAATTTTCACCAAAAAAAAATAAAGTAGAAATTTGATACATAAGGACGCATTGTTTTAATTATAACTATAAATAATCATATAACTACGTGAGGTCATATAGTTCCATTCTGATCGAGTATTGTTGTCATTTTTATAGATTTTCCATGGTCAGCTTGTCTGGGCTCTACTTTTGCACATAGTTAGAAATTTTGTCTGATTTTCTTGGATGGTCTCCAACAGAAGCTATCACCACATTCTCTTTTTTGTGAAATGACACGATATCTTTGGTATAGCCTTTTTTAGTGTTAAATGAACTTTTCATGTAAATTTGAAGTACAGAAGCCCTATCCACTATGTATTTGATTATCCCTCTTTATCATCAACCACATGCCTCATCGATCTTTTCATAGAAAATGCTGCTTGATGAATTGAAGTGTCAATTTTTGTGCGCTCTTTATAGTGATGCAAATAAAAAATCTAAACTTTTCAATTTTTCATATTGTCTTTTCGCCTATTAAACAGATCCTTCAAAAATCACATCGTATTTTGCTAATCTGGTTGAAATGATATCTCTCTACAAATGTTATAATTGTTTAGACTTACTGTTAAATCCGGGTAAGTTATTCGAATCCTTATTTGATTTAAATTTTTATTAGATTTCCCTAAAGTCATGTCCTCTGACAACGCCTTTCTGCATCTTCAAAAAATTTTAAATAATTAAATATTAACATACAAATTTGAAAAATATTTCTGATTAATAGTTTTCAATCATGAGTAGATTCATGATTTTCTTATAGAAATTTGTGAATGTATGTCACTCACTACTATATTGATCAGAATTTAATTTTTAAAATTCTATATCAAATTTGGTAAAACAAATGAAAATTTACTAGTGTTAAACTTTCTCATTTTAATTATAAAATTTTAGTCTTGAGTAAAATCTCTCTATTCTACAAGAAATTTTAGTAATTTCTCATTTTATATTATAATTAATTGCAACTATCTCTTATGACTATTTTAAAGTATAGTATTGAGTTTTATGCCAGTAAAGTTTTAAATATATATTATAATTTTATAAGAACTTACAACTAACTTGAGGCGCTCTCTTATGGCGTATGCAGAATTACTGTTCATTTTATAATTTTCTTTATCTAAACCCTTTATATAGACCCTATAGCTGAATGGCAGTGATATGGTACTATGGTTATTTTCTATTGAGAGTTAAAATCCTGCTTTCAACGGAATAACAATTCTGACTATTTAACATTTAAAGCCATCATATGTTGCGTTGAAATTATTAAGTTAGTTAGAGATTTAGCTAAAGAGGGCTTGACTCTTTTGCCACCCTTTCTTTGCAATTGTCAATGGTAAATCATTATCAAACCTGATATTGAGATACTCTAAGAAATATAAATATAGTCTTGTACTATGCCAACATTATGTTTTTGTTAAATTATTGTGCAGGGCCATACCTCTAAACTTCTCAATATGTTTATAACTTATTTTTTATTTTTTAATGCTAATTTTCCATTGTTTCTATTTATCAGGTTGTATATTTCTAAATATTAATTATCGCTTTATGCAAAATATATCATGAATGAGAAATTAATCATAAAAGAGTTACACAACAAAAAGGAAACAATGTTGCAATGCACTTTTAAGACAGGTGTACCAATATTACTTACAAGATTAAGTAATCTCATTTTTACTTAGTAAAAAATAAAAATGAGATTTAAAGGTTTTATATTAAATTTTATATACTTGCTTGATTGCTTTAAAAAAGTTGATAATAAAGCAATTAATTATAATACTAACTAATACTGACCCAACAATTAAACTTCATTTAAAAATTGAAATTATTTTTATAATTTTCTTAATAAGAGAGATATAATTTATTTTTAAGTAAAAGAGACAATGAATTATAAATATCAATGACAATTACGATAATACGTCTTAAAATCATTAATTTGCCCATATAGACCATAATGATATATAGAAAAAGCTAGTTTGAATAAATATAAAAAGGTATAAATATTATTAAAAGTAGGTAGATGATTCTCATTTCATTATTATTTTCTGTGAAGTATAGTTTTTCACTTTTTTTAAGTTAATTTTAGCATAATTAATCGAAGGCGAACATTAATGAAACGAATTATTTATTACAGACAATTTTTTTAATAATTTCTTTTTTATTATTTATTAAAAAAAGATAAATTATAATATAATTCTAGAATTAAAAATCCAAAATAACATCAGAAAGAATTAAAAGATACACATAAATGATTAAGGTGTTTTTTAGAATTAAAAAGACTAGATTACAAAACTAGATAAGGAAAATCTGGAGATAAATTCAACAAAATATTTAAAAGATAATTACTATTATGATCGTTTATTTCAGATGTTTGGAAGTTAAAATTTAGCTAGATCAAAATTCTAAGTTATTTTCGCAACTTTAATGAAAATAATTATTTCCACAATACTTCAGGATAAAAAATAGAAGATTTATTAAAAAGAATGTAAGAATCTACGATTATTAAATCTTTTATTCATCAAAACTTTTAGCATCCAGATATATTTAACAATTTACTTAATTGTCAATGGAAAATCAAAGTCATATAAAGTTATTGAGCACTTTATAAAGCAAAAAAACTACTGATCAATGTTCTTAAATAAATATAAATTCTTATTAAATAATTTAAAATAATGAAAAGGTGTAATAAAGTTTAAAAAATATTCTTATTCTATCAAATACCAAGAAAAATTGATATATTTATACTAAATAATTGGAAAAGTAACTAACCTAACAATCAAATCAATTACCACATTTTAAATTTAAATAAAAGTTTAAATCGAAATAAATATCAATCAATGAATGAAACTAAATATATAGTAAATTCTAAAATAATTGAAATTTTTAATATAAATGGGCATTTGACATTTATCAATCCATCTTTCACAATTAGGCCTAGAATTTTTCATTATAAAACTTAGCTTGAAAAATGAATTGATTCATGAGGAATCTCACTGCTATAATTTTCCTTATCACCAAACATACCTTCAACGTAATATGAATTTATCAGATAATATATAAATTTGATTTTAGTTTTTCAGCTGATTGAATTTATGTTGAAAATTGCTGGATTATAAACAGAAATAAGAAAGCTACTATAGCAGATAAAATAGCATGCTGTACTCTTATATATTCAGAAGATGAAGGTAATTAAAAAGATCAAAGAAAAAAGTAAAATAAAAGTATGTGAAGATAGGATGAAAGAACATTAAATCCAATTATAAAAGTAGTTAATTTTATTATATTTCTACAAAATTTACAAATATTTAGTAATTTATTCTTATTTTAGTTACTCGTTTTAAATTGTATATTTATTCTCTAAATCGTACATCATTAATATTTAAGGATCTTTATACAATAATGCCTCATTTTCAAAGTTTCATCTTCTAGTCATTATCACTGTCGCACTCATTCAAGAGGTTAATTAAAGATCGCCAGCTTGGTGCTTCTCAAAATAAAGAAGAACCACATTTTTGTGCTTGTAATGAACTCCGATGGATTTTTCTTAGCGGAAATTTTATCTTTTATCCATTCTCGATGGTTTGGGCATTTTATCTCAATCACAAAGATAAAAATAATTCATTTTTCAATTTATAGCAACTCTTCTTTGGCAAGTAAATGTATATGTGTTTCTTAATTGTTACATGCTACCTGCTGTTAACAATCATCGACAAACCCCCCCTCCGCTAATTCATAGATAACATTCTCCTAATAAAATATTTTATTACATAGATATTCAATTTTTAATCTTAAGCAAGTCTTAAGATTCAGTATAGCAAACGAAATCCCCCAAAAGTTTTACACTACTTGAATCTTCGTGAAAATACGAAGAGAGATGGATTTTTCTACTCAAAAGAGTATTCCATGGTACAAGATAAGGAAGTATCTTTTTAATCCTAAGCATTTCTTCAAATTTTTCAGATAAATTTGCTTATTTCTTGAATTTTTTTGCATTTTTAATTACATTTAGGATTAATTTCTGTATTTCCTCTAAAGCTATTGCAGTTTCTTTAATAAGGGTCTGAACCTTTTGAACTTTTTTTCATTGTTGTATTATTTTCATATCAATAAGACTTTTTTTTTGAGTAAAGAGTCAAGACTCGTTTACATTACTTCAATTTGTGCATTCATATTTCCTAGTCATCTTAAGCTCACCAATTTCTTCGCTATCCATAAAAGCCAAAACTTTACCCAGTTATCATGAAAGCTGTCACAGGCAAATGCAGAAAAAGATACAATACTTCTCTCACACCTCCAATTTAAACCAATAATCTTTCACTATAAGTTTGTAGTAAAAAAATATTTGCTTGCGTTTTGCAATTTTAATAATCCAAACAACATTTGCTTTTAAAAATTTAATTTTCTTACTCCCAACAACTTAAAGTTTTTTTGTTGTTACATTTATTACTTTGAGAAACCAAAAACTATTGAGTTAACCCAAATTTTATATTCCTTGGGTAAACTTGAGATTTGATTTCTGCAATTAAGTGAGTATTCATAATTCAATATTTGTATTTCACTTCATTCTTCTGAATATACACTGAAGCTGCTAGTATTTAGATTATAAGGTATAACAAGTCATTTACTAAGTTAAAGTTCTTAGTTTAACTTCCGAATAATATCAACTTGAGTTTCAAAAAAGGCTAAGACCTAAGAGCTCCCATTAGTAGTTTTTAATAATGTTGATTAATTAACTATTTTATTGTTAAAAATTAATACAACTGCTATTAAAATTTAATTACTTATTTATTAATGATAATAGATACTTATATCTTAATGACAAATAAAGAATTCGCAATTCAATTACAATACAAGAAGTTGAATTGAATAGATTTAAAAAAATTAATTTAATAAATTTAATCAATCTTCTTATTTTATCAAAATTTATATTTAATTAAAAATATCTAATCATCAGGATCCTTGTTATACATGGCAAATTATAATGGATTCTGAAATTTTAAATATCTCTTTGAATAAGCAATCAAAAGCAAGCGATTCTATGAATTAATTGAATTATTAGCTGGAAAAAAAATTTTACGTTTAGAGAAAAAAAACAAAATAAATATTATCAATGCATAATGGGAAAAGTTTGAATTATTATAACTAAATAATTGGAATACTAAATAAAAAGTTCAGCAATATCTTATTATTTTTATTTCGTTTAAATCTATAGAGGAATAAAAACTAAATAAAGATATAAAACTCCATGGATAAAAAGTTGATGAAGATTAGGGTATAGTATAAAGGATTCAGAATAAATGAAAAATAAATAAATAGCTTTAGCTATACCCATGTATAATTAAAAAGTTAAGTCATAATAAATTAAATAATCAGTTAGTTTTTAGTTTTTCTAGTGATATCATATCTTTACAATAATCTGAAATCCAACTTATTTCATTGTCTATTTTCTTTCTACATACACTTTTACTTATAAGAATGCATAATTATCTACTTTTAATATAAAATTTTTCATCTATTCTTAGTTTATCTTGTATGATTTAAGGAATTCTTTTTAGGATTTCTAATAAGCTTTTAAGTTTTTCACTTTGTGATCTTTGAAAATTTTCAAGTAATATTGAGTTATATAATGAGTGGTTTAATTAGTTATTCAAATATATTTAATAGTCCATTAAAGCAATAAAACTATACTATATAACATATGGCAAGATGTATAACATGCAAGGCTTAAATACAATTTAAAACGGGTACTAATCTCAGTGTTACTCATTATTTTAAAGAATATGAAGAATTAAAACACTTAATGATTTACTTTAGTAATTTAAAGTTAATTAATTTTAATCATTTCTCTTTATAATAATGATTTTATTCTTTATTTAATAATTTGTGTGAGAGAAAAGTAATAGGATAATAGTTTAAGCTAACGAAACAAAATGGTACATGCTTCCATTTTAAAAGTTGACAATAAAATTATTTGAAAAATTATAAATTTATGAATAATTCACTTTTACCAAAATTTCAAATACATTAAGAAGTAATTCAAATCTAAAAATGAAAATAGGTTCGTTTAACATAAAATAATTATTTAAATTCAAAAAATCTCCAACACTTCCTTATTTCTAATAGGATTTATGTTACAAGCTGGAATTAAGTCTTATAATTAATCTCATCAAAATTTAGAAATATTAATAATAATGATTAAACTTTGAAATATCCGGGTATCCTGAGATTTAAATATATAATTATATTTAACGGGTAAAGCTTTTTAATCATATGATTCACTCAATATATGCTGAGACTTCATCTTTATTAATTGGAACTTTATTTACTTCCTCATTTCTAACTTAAAATGCTGATTTTAAGTTATATTAGTTGTTTTATTATATTTAATCTCTGATTAAAAAGAAATATCACCTTCTTAGTTTTGGTGAAGTTTCTCTTTCTCGAAGTAATGTGTTTGAAATACATGATTTGAGGCGATATACAATACTTTTACAGGTAATTAAACAAGATATCTACTCGATTTAAATGATTATGATAGTATATACCAATACAAAAACAAAATTGTAATAATTTTTACTGAAAATTGCTACTTAAATTAATTTTATATAATGATTTTATTATAAATTGCTTATGAAACATAATTTTTGGCATTAAACCTATAAGCGTTGCTGACTTCTCATTTTTATATGTAAAATGATTAAGTAACTTTGATCTATAAATTGTTTAATGTTGTTATTATCAATGGCAATTTTGAACTGTATAATGTTTATTTAAAAGGTTTTTAAATATCTATAAGAAAAAGACAATTAAAAACAGGAGAAGCTTGAAAAATCCTTAAGCAAAATGAAGATAATTCATACAAAAAGATAAACTATGAAAGTTAAAAATATTATTGAAAAAAACAAAAATAAAAATAAACAATTTTTAAAGCATTAGAATGTATTATCTGTTAAAAGGGATAAAATATAGAAATAAAGAAAATGTTTTCTAATTCTTTATAGTTTAAATTTAGGCACTTGATTATTTTTTAGTTTAAAAACATGGATTTAATTATTTATTTGTAATTAGTATTTTTCATGTAAACTGCAGATTTGAGATAGTTGAATTCATTGGTTAGTATTACATATATTGATAAATTAGTATTAAAAAAAATTAATGAAGTTAATTGAAAACATAAGCACATTATTTATTGGAAGTAAAGAAACGCAGAAATATCCAGCAAGTAAAATTCAAAGGTAATTTAAATTTAATAGAACAACAGTAATTATAATTCTAAATAATTTAAGAATCAAAAGTAGCCTAAAGCAAATTTTATATGTTACAGTATTATTTATATAGGTCAAATGATTATTAAATTTATCATTTTCTATCGCTTTTATTAAAAGATGAATAATTTTATTCCAGAAAATTCAGATACAACTCATTTATCATACATTTAATCTATCCATGATCTCTTGCTGCATTGTTGAAAACGAATTTTATGATTTTAAAGTGAAGAAGATTTGTAATAATCAAAAATTTAATCTAATATTTCCCGGAGTTCTTCCTGGATCATACACCTTGAAAAAGCATTCCATTAGTCTTATACTTAGTTAAACATAAATATAAATACTCATACCATAGGCTATCATAAAGCAATCTAGAGGAATAAGAGCAACCTCTATGTTATAGAAAAGTCTATCAAATTGATTTTAATTAATACCTAAGCCTTTACGTAGTTAATTTTGAAGTAATTCTTTTGGTCATTTAATTAAAGTTTGATTTCAATATCTACTATTGATAATCAAAGTAAAACTAAACACTATAAAGATTCTTATTTTCAGAAGAATTCAATGATTCTACATATTCCTTTTGCTCATTGATAATATCATATTCGATTTATTGATACTACTATTGCATTTCTAAATCTTGATTTATTTCCTTTTTCATATGATTTCCCCTTTATCATCTTTAATTTTTCGATACTTCTATAAAATTGATGTCTCAATATAATTTAATTGATATGTAGTCATAAATTTCATCAATATATTATTAAAAGGTATTTTAAAATTAAATAAGAATAATGACTAATAATTAAAAATAAAAATAATAGTATGTAAATTATTCTCATTTAATGATTTCTATGAATTTTACTAATAAATATAACTTTTTCTAAAGCACAATATAATTCTACTTTTCGAGTATTATAAATAATGAAGATTTGGCAATTTTTATAATGATTATAAAAATTGAGACTAGATGATATGAACCAAATTTTTCAAATACCAAAAGGTTTTATTTTTTTTAAAAAAAACAAATAAATTTTCCATTCTCTATTATAATATAAAGAATATTAATAATGCTAGTAAGATTTAATTATAAGAAATTAAAAATATCGTAATATAAATTCATCTTTATATCAATACTTATTATTTGTATTTTTTTGTTCTACTATTTTTACTTTCATTAATATACTTTTAACAATATATTCTATCATTATTTAACCTTAGCATGACAGTCAATTATTGCCGATCATGAATTTTGAAATAAAATAACAGATTAAAAATTAACATCTAGTATATATATTTATATTAATAAAAGATTAAATGGATGAGCGATAACATCTTTGACTTAGCAACACATCAAAACATATAAGTAACAATAATTATCTAAAACTCTCACTTAATTTTATCAATATAAATATTAATCAAACACAATCCTTAATTAATATTTAAGTATAAGTACCATTATGTAATAAGGATTTTAAAATAGAGAAATTATAATTTTGAGAATTTACTGCAATTAAAATTAAATATTAGATAAGTGCTTTAAGTGTTTAACAACTTTTATACTCCCATATTATATAGGTAAATTTGTCACTTTAGATAAAACTTGAGTATGTATATAGTTTTAATTAAATATGTTAAATTTCGTTAGTATTCAAGAGATATTTATTAAATAGCCGTTTTCATTATATTATTAATTCCTAATTTGTTATAAAATTTACAAAAATTAAAGTAATGGCATTTTTATATAAAAAACTTCTTGATTCCTATTGTTTTGTATTTATCAATACAAAAATGTGTTCCATCTTCCAATGTCAATAAGTAGAGTGAATTCTTTTATAATCGCGGGTAAATTAATAAATTGATATTTAAATTCATTTAGTTTCCCTATAAATTAATATTGGATTAAATTTTATTAACAAATTTTATTTTTTTACGTCAAAATAATAATTTATAACTATTAAATATTATATAATTTTATGGCATTAATTAGGATATATTTATCTATTCAATTTATTTATATCATGACTAAATCAAAGTGAGTAGCTTAAAAAAATGGGAAATTGAGATGACTCCAAATCTTAGCAGATGAATTTGTCGAAGTCGCTAAAATTGTGTTCCTCATATTTCCATACATTCTTACAGATAAGAATTATTATAATATTCTAAGAAATTATAATTATCTCAAAATAAAAATACCACCACAATCAAATTCAAAGCAGTTTCTTTAAGTTTATGTATGCTTAGCCTTTTTATAATAATATGTTATTTAAAGTATTACTTATGTTTTTGTTTTAATAAATATATTTAGCTAAAATAGCATAATTATAGGTAGATTAATTAATTTAATCAAGATTGCACATTTCACTGTATTCATATTAATATTTATATATTTTTAGGTACTCTACCGCATTTGACCTGTTTTGCGGTAGAGTACCTTAATTATATTAATTATTAAATAAATTAATTTTAAATGCTTTTATTAATTATGACATTTAGTTTCTATAAAAAGTAATATATAAATATAGTATTTATAAAAAACAAAAATAAATAAAAAATATTGCTTTATAAAGCAACAAGGCATATAGAAAAAATTATTTGATATGTTTAAAATTAAATAATTATAATTCACTATTATTTTATTTATTATATATTACTTTTTATAGAAACTAAATGTCATAATTAATAAAAGCATTTAAAATTAATTTATTTGATATTGATAATTAATATAATTAAGGTACTCTACCGCAAAACAGTCAAATGCGGTAGAGTACCTAAAAATATATAAATATTAATATAAATACAGAGAAATGTGTTATCTTGATTAAATTAATTAATCTACCTATAATTATGCAATTTTAGCTAATTGCTCAGTCAAAGTTTTTGTACAATCATTGATAATTATAATTCCTAAATATATCAATTAGAGTATGCATCAATTATTTATTTATATTAAATTGTTTTTACACTATTATTCATAATTTAAAATTTAAACAAGCGCTCATTTTACAAAATGAACAATCGCTACTATATAAAAGTATGAAATCAATGGGAATAAGGAGATTGCTTATTTTAAATTCAAATTAAATTAAATATAGTATTTTTATTATTATTAAATATTTGGTTGCTTTTAGTTTTATTAACTTAGTACAATATATATATATATATATATATATATAGGGGGGCCTTCGCAAATTAAAAAGCAACCAAATTAAAGGGGTTGATTTGATTAAATTTTATTCCTAATATCCTCTACTAATTATTATAATAAAACCTAATCCCACCTAGTCTAATGCTGAGCCCTAATAACAGAGTGTCTAATCAGATAATACCCTTCCTCTCATCCGAGACAGTCGAGCTGGACATGCAGTAGCTCTCTCCCAAGATGCAGACGTACTTCGCGCCCACTCACACCCTCGACGCCGCCATCTTCGAGGCCAGGCTCCGCTGCCTCCTGGACAACATGACCGTTGGAACTAGATCAATGAAGGAGATTCACGACGTGGTGGCCACCATCTTCGGCGACAATGTCACCACCCACCACAGGGAGATCGTCGAGCACAGCATTGAGATGCGGGCGGCCGAAAGCTCACATTTCCTCCAGAAGGCACCTACATGTGCGAAGGGGGCAACGATGAAACGATGGATCAGACCTTACGATCGCGAACGACACTACCAAATAGGGCAGACACGCCCGAGGTCAGAGGTGGGGGCCCTTTGTAAACCTTATAGTAGAAGATGACAACTGCAACCACTAAAACCATCTCTGATGTGAGCCCTATTCATACTATAAGAGATCAGTTGGAGACGACGCCCTCAGCTAAGCCTGGTGGAGGATGTGAAATCCCCTACCTGGGCACCCATTACTGGGTCGTTAATCTAGGCGGCCTAACGGACACTCTGGTCCTCGACCACTTGAGATTCTCAGACCAAACTGTAGGAGATGTTTCTTTGACTTCATATGTTGCTATGACTTTCAGCAAGATTAGTGCCGTCCTCTATGAAGACACCACAACCTTCCCTCGAGCCGATGTTGAAGCACTTATTGACGAGAGCATCATTTTTGTGTTCAGCTATGGTTTAACTGAATCATTCGTTTATCCAACTAACAACTCATCAACAGCATTTGAAGGTTGAAGTCAATATCCTTGCTGCATTCGTCATGAACATCTGGGCTAACACTGGCCACAACACTGTAGCTACATCTGATCCTACCACATTAGCAGATATTAAAGGCACTCAGGATTCCTCCTACAGACAACAAGTAAGACTCAATGAGTAATTGATATACTATAATATTAGATGAGAATCCGCCAAGGCAAATACACTGCTATGCAAAGGAATTCCTTCTAGCTTAGAGCAGGATCCGCCAACGCTCCTAAGCAAGCTCACTTATCGTAACCCCTATAGGAAGCAACTACACGAGTACATCGCACACCTGCCCCTCCTAATCTCGCAGATGGACAGACAATGGCTTCAGAACGAGTTCCAGAAAACCCTGGTCGCGGCCCTGGACCACTTGAGCTTGAGGAATGTCTGATTAAAACTTTCCAAGTTGATATGGTATTCAAGATTTCCATAATTCAGCCCAACATTTCTACCCCAATAATGATCTCAACTTATCTCGGCCCCTGGGATAGATGTCTGAGTCGGACATTCCATTTCCATAAAATAAAATGTGGAAAATCGCGTGGTGCCCCTGCCACCCCCTCAAGAGAAAAATTCTTTTTTGTCATCGTTTGCAATACTGTTTGCCAAAAAATCATATGTTGAAAATTAGAGGTAAGTATTTTTGATCAGATCTATTAAATTAATACCGCTTAATTAAACTAAATTAACGACTCTTTATAATATATTAGTTTTAACATTTGAATTTAATTAGACAAAACATGGCACAAACCCTACAGAGATAAAAACATTCTCAGGATGACAAGACCACCAGCTCCCAGGAAGAGGCCAAGATCATGCAGTCCCTCCTCCAAGTCAGAGATCAGCTAGCTCTAATTCACGAGTACAGACATCACCTCGCGTCATTTCCAGAGCTGCCCAGAGTCCACAAAGTCATGAAAAGAACAGGGCGCCCGCAGCTCACGAGGCTGAGGCACTCATGGCATGGCACTGGCAGGTGGTAACAGGAGCACGCTCAGATCTCAAACACTTCAAGCAGGATCGAACAATCTTTGAAGAAGAGCAACCCCGGCCCCTACAAGAAGCTCACCCCCAGTCAAAGGTCCTTGAGATACAGGACCGGCTGCAACTTATGTAGGAGAACTCCGAAGACCAGCTGCACACATTCCTCAGAAAGATCTTCGCCAAGTGTCCCCTGCTCCCAGAGAAGATCCTCAACCTCCTCGTGAAGCAGTGCGAGACCCTGTAGGCGGACAAGCTCCTTGCCTGGTAACCGCGAACATCAAGCCGTAGGCAGAGAAGATCAGACGAGGCAAGTACTCCCAAGTGCATCAAGAGTCGGTGAAAGTTATCCTAGAAGAGATTGATTAGTAGTTTAAATAGTGAGTAAAACTTGTAATTGGATTAATTGCATATAATTGGTTGTTTGTTCATTTCATTTTCATTTTCATTTCTCCCAAATCTTTAATTCTTTTATAAAAATAATTTCAACTTAGACTGAAAGCTTAAAAACTTCTTTATCAGAATGCAGTTAAACTAGCAAATTTCATTAATTCAAAAGGTAGGTAATGTGAAAACTTAAATAGGAACTAAGATAACAAACAAGTTCATTATATCCACTACTATTAATAGTTAAATTCATTTTTCTGTGATTCTTAATCCTCTTTCTATCAATAAAACCGTGATCATTGGCATTTTTATTTTTTATTTATTTAATTAAAGATAATTTAAATAATAAATTATACTAAATCTTGTTCACGTCCTTTGTTGATTAATTTATATTTTTCAGTAATAGAGTCAATTAATATTGGATTCTGTAAATTTCAAAAATTTACTGACACATTTTGGCGATTTCTTTATTTAAAATAAAAATATCTTATATTAATCTATCAGTTTAAGGTAAGTTTAGGATTTAAAAAAATCCATTTTAATAATCAGAAATCCTTTAGGATCTGTATAAATCCATTAAGAATTTCGAAGTTAAAATAAAAAAGAATAAAATTAAGACAAAACTTCCGAAAAATATTATTATAAAATTATTAATGGATGCTTTTGTAAATCTTTAAGGAAAGGTTTAAATTTAATTGGAATTACAAATATTAAAATGATTTTTGAATCATAAATTTATATTTAATAATATATTAATTCATAAATTAAATTAATATAATTTAAAAATCCACAGCCTCAGTCAGCAAATTTTAAATTTTGCCGACTGATATATTTAATAAATTTATTAATTTAATTTTAAGAATAGTAGCTCAATAAATTAAGTTTGACTAATCACAAAGTTCAAATTATATTAGCTTAAATTACAGATTATAAGAAAAATGAAAAAAAATTATAGTTTTTATTGAATAGTAGAAGAGCTTTCATTTTTGTATTGCTCTGCATATCATCCATTTCAGGAATATTATTCTTATAAAAGGAAATATTTGATAATGACATCAAGAAGTTTCATTATTTCTTCAATTACATTTTCTATGATATCAGTCAGTCTAAAATTAACTGTTATCTTGAAATGACGGATGGAAAGTTAAGCTTTATCCACTTTATAATATTGTAAGAATACATTTATATTTGCAAAATTGAATTAAATTAATTATTTAATGGCAGTTAACTTTCTGGAAACCTAAACAATATAGTACTTGTTCGATAGGGATTTAAAATTAGCTGGACTTTAATATTTGTAGTACCCCTCTATCGCATCCCTGAAGCGAGTTAATTGGAGTTTGATTTCTGTTGATTTGTTTAGTTAATTTTAATGCAAAAATTAAAGTCGAATTAACTCGCTTCAGGGATGCGATAGAGGGGTACCGCCAATATTAAATTCCAGCTAATTTTGAAATCCCTATCGAACAAGTACAATATTGTTTAGGTTTCCAGAAAGTTAACTGCTAAGATTTTTATAGTTTAAATATTTAATTTAATTTAATTTTCGAAATTCTAATATATTCCTTCAATATTTAAGTACTTATCTTCTTGATGCAGCCATTAAAATATTATATATTATTCAGTCATAATTGTGGAAAAAACGTGAATATACCAAATGATTTAATATAATGAAATATATTATATACTTACTTAAAACATAT
Source organism: Oxytricha trifallax (assembly GCA_000711775.1). Classification (NCBI taxonomy): domain Eukaryota; phylum Ciliophora; class Spirotrichea; order Sporadotrichida; family Oxytrichidae; genus Oxytricha; species Oxytricha trifallax. The sequence goes on from ARYC01004150.1 coordinate 26,698, forward strand.
TTTAAATATTTATCACATATAGATTTGATTAAAAATGAACACATAAATTATTGTGAATTGAATTAAAAGTATTTATTTATTTTTGCTATTTAAGCCCTTTATTTATATTGAAATTTTTAATTAAATATTTAAATATGTTTATTATGTATTTCGAATTATAGAATTGAAGTTGTTTTTCACCTTTATTAAGTTTTCAATTTATTCATGAGTATTAATATGAGTAATATAAAAATATTTTACGAATAAAAGATACAAATCTTTAAAATAAAAAAAATTTCAATGTATAAAATTATTAATTTTACTAATATATAAACAGTAAATAAATCACATTTAATATTTGTAGAAAAGTAATGTAATAAATTATACATAAATTTTAATAAATAATAATAATAAAAATTAAATATTAAAAATAATATAAAAATGGGTACAAGTAGTAAAATATAAAATTTACTACTTGAGCCGATTTTAAATATAATTGTATAAAAATCATATAAAATAATTAAAAATGATTATGATAATTTATGATGAATCGTTTATTCATAACATTTTTATATTTTTAGAAGTTATATATTTACTATTTTTACTGATTAGAAAAATATACCTAAACAAAAAAATAAATAATTTAGTACACTAAATTATTTAATTACTCATAAATAATCTGATTTAATTATTGATTCTTTCTATCTATATTTTAAAATGATTTTAATTTATTTATGAATGCTGAATAACATTTTTTGAAATACACCTATATTTCATGTAAAATAATTGAAGATTTACATATTATCTTTTTAATGATGATTATCTGTTTTTTTCAATTTTTTTCCAATTTTACATCATTTATTAATTACATTGAGAAAGATTCTTCCGAATAATTCCAAAGAATACCACAGCAAATCTTCATAGTATGATTTTAATATACTTCGTTTTCTTCTATTCTCTCCATCGATATTTCTATATAGTTTTCAACTTATTTTGTTTTAAAACTGATTCTTTAACTTTCTTCGGAAGTAAGCACCAATTAACATAAAATAAGTTGTATAAAAAAATGATTCGTTTTTTTATTATTAAGCTCTTAGAAGATGATATACAGAAATTATCGATACAACTATTAAAGATTATTATCCATGACTATTAAATAATTTATTATTAATAATCTAAACTTTATACACTCAAAAAACTGTTGTCATTTGCTATGAGATTTATTTATTTATACAACAATACCTTTAAGGAAAGTAGGGGGGGGTTCTTAGAAATTCTTCCATATATAAAAAAAGTTTATTGATTGAAATTTGAGATGATATTATAATCAAATTATATGAATATATATATATATATACTATATATATATATATATATATATAATATATATATATATATATATATATATATATTATATATATATAAATATATATATATATGATTTAATAAGAAATTTAAAAAAAGAAAAGAAGTAACTATATTCCGTAAAAAATTAATATAAAAAATTTTTATTAGAATTTGATTGATTATTTGAAAAAATAATATTTTTTAAAATGATTTCTTAAATTTTTGTAGAATTTTTATCATATAATTGGCTCTACTTATTTATCATCCAAGATAAATATTTTCTCATGTTTTAAAAAAATAATATGATGAAGTTAATTAAAAATAAATTAATATAATTTATAGAAAAATAAAATGAACTTTTATTAAAATCTCCAATCTTCATAATTTTTATAATAGAGGTGATGCAAATAAACTTTTATTAAATACTACATAATATAAATATTTCTCTTTGTCTTTTGAAATTAATGACTGAAAAATATACTATATATAATCTAATACTTTCATAATCATTATACAAAATATGTATTATATGTATTTATGAAATGGCTTTAAGTCAAATAATTTCTAAATATTAAAAAGCATTAATTAATAACCCGAGATGCAAATATATAAAAATCTTTATACTAAATATTTCTTTTATTTATTAAGTTTATTAAATGTGCTATTTTAAAAATAAACTCAATTATTTAATTAGTATTTCCATTTAAATTTGTCTACAGATTTAAAAGGTACAATGATAGTATTTCATCGGTCTATGAATGTTTCTTTGAAATTTCTTATTTATTTATTTTATTATTTATTTCATCAAATGTTTCGCGTTGAATTGGATATTAGTAGCTCTTTGAGCGCATCCTATTGCATTTTCGCATTAAATTTTGAGTATTTTAAAATTTCTTGCATCTTGAATTTATTAACACCTGTAAGCAAGCTGAACATATCTCTAAGAAACAATTCTTTTTTTGAGCATGAAAGTAGAGGTGATGACTATTATTAGTAAAATTTCCGTTAAATTCACAAATATATCTGTCTTTGCACAGGTTGTTGATTCATAATTAAATGCATATTAAATAAATCTATCTTCCTTATAAAAATATAGAATATTAACAAAATTAATTTAATTGAAAAGATTAACATGTTTTATTTTGAGTTTTTACATTGCATCTATAATACTTCAAAGATTGAATTATAACTCAAATATAATTCACCATTTAACTAATTTTAAATTAAAGATTCTCTTTATAAATATAAATCTTACGGCTTTAGATTAATGATCGAACAAAATATATATTATCTGTATTTTTTATGTTGATTATATATAGTACAATATATAAATTTAACCATTATCTTTATGTGAATCTCAAAGTTTCAACGTCTTCAGAATCTTTATGCACGTTTTTTATTCATACTTGTATTATTTTTTCACAATAAGTTCAAATGCTCTCCAATCAAATCTAAGTCGTTTAAATAGAAATATACACTTTGTTCCTGGCTATATATTAAGTTTCTTATAAAATTGGTTTTGAGTTCTTATTCCATTATATGTCCAAAAGTGTTTCACCAAAGATTAAGAAATTGAATTTGGAAAATCCCTATTTCTATGTGAGTTTTGGACACTTTTCCTATAAATGCTTGTCTCCTAATTTTTATCAACAAAAAGTGGTTTAAGATTGACTATTTGGTACCCAAAATTCTAGACAACTTTAGCTTACTTCTATATAGTATATTTTTGCTTCCCGATTACATGACGATTGACAAGGACTAGTAGATTCTTGAGTAAAACTTGTTGTCAAGAAAAATTTAATTTCACACTTTAAATATTGATAATCACAACTAATATTTGTCAAATCTTCCATTTTTAAAAAAATATTTATCCAAAATATTGATTAAGATATGTAATACAATTATATAAAACATCGTCTTAGATTTTAATAATAAATAAATTAATTATATTAAAAGCATTAAAAGTTATAAATTTATTCATATTTCTAATAAAGTAAATATTAATATAAATATTAGCACAACTAAGTAGAATCCTATAATAATATTATATTCCGAATAATTATTGAAATATAACACAATTTAAATATACAAATTATTATCAGCTTATAAACGTAGTATGTGGCTTAAACCATTTTGCTTTTATTATAAGTCATTTAAATTATTATAAATAAATTGGGCATTTTATTCATTATTATGCTTTTAATTATTATTAATAGTATTAAGTAATTTTTTAAGTTTAGGGCAACTTATCCAGTTTATACATTAATATATGAAAGATTTTTCAAAACACTGTTTATAATGACACTTCATGGATTAGTTATTTTTGGTTAATTTGATTAAAAGTAAAGTATATATTGATTATTTTCTCAATAAAAACTTATGAAAAAAAATCGATGGCAAAGTAAGATATTTCTTTCAGTTTGATAATTCTAATGTATGAATTCTTTTTCATATAATATATAAAATTTAATGTTTTATGACAGAATAGATAGAGTATAAGAAAATTATTAAATAATAGTAACAAAAATAAATGTTATTTCAACTCTTAAGATTACTAATTGTAAATAATATTCTTTGTGTATATTCATATTAGGGTAAATAATTAATTAACATCTAAGAAAATAGCTGTTAAAATTAGATAATTTAAATGATCTTTGATTTATTAAGTAAAGAATTAATGATTTACTTGATTTTACTGTATTAATCTACCTTAAGTGATAGGATGAAATATAATTATAATAACTTTTAACCGCGAAAATAATATATAAATATAATAATTATTTAAATTTAAATACATATTTCATAAATATAAAAATTTATTATACCTATAAATAAAGAAAAAAAAACAATATTAAAAGTAAAAAAGCATATAAAATAGAATCATAATAATAAAAAAAAAATAATATTTAGGTCATTTAGAAATACTATAATGATAGATTATTTTGACTAATAAATCATTAAAAAATAAAATAAATAAACAAAAAACCTTTAAATGATATCATTTTATTTTTTATTTTTATAGCGTAGTTAAGCAATTAGCATTGAATTATGTTAAATTAGAAAGTAAAATTTTGATGCTTAGTATCGGAATCTAAGAATTTGAGTGGACTAAAATCTTCAATCCTCTTAATGAGTTTATATTTGTTAGATATATATTTGAGAAATTTTAAAGAGATGTTTAATAAATATCATTCCTTTTAATGTTTTTTAAAAACGTTTAGATTATTAATCATATTTCTGAAACTTAATATTTCATTTGTAAATATTTTTTGACATTTAAGCAAAAGTTTTGCTTTAATAATTAATTACTAAACTTTATTTTATAATAAAGCATTAACAAATTATCAACAGGGCTTATGCTAAATAAAGTTTTCAGGCATAATAGTTAGAATATTAAAAATATTTCAGAAGTGAGAGATTTTCTTAATAAATAATAAATTTAACTCATTAATTTTAGATAAAATGTGAAAAAATTACATCAATTTAAAAATATTAATAAAATACATAAAAAAATAGGTAAACTGATATAAGTTGAAAAATCAAGAAGTTTCTTATATATTGCTAAAATAGATAAAAATAGGAAATATAATAAATTAATCAAAATTTAAATTTAATATATCAATTTTAACCAATTTTACTTTTCGATTCTATTTGAACACTTATACACCATGATTGAAGAATTTCTCAAATTTTATCAGTATTGTTAGTTGTATGAGTAGAAATCATAAATTTAAAAACTGTATCCTTATCTGAGTAGCCAGTTGCAAGTTTTATTGTCTTACACATAAATTCATTGCTAATGATTGGAATCATTGACTAAATTTCATCGATCGAGAGTGGAATCACCATAAATGGTCAATAACTCGTTGCTTGTTGAGTGTTTTGTCAAATTTGAGACCCTATCGTATTCTCCATGTTTTAAAACCCCCAGCTCAGCAACTTTCAAGTCCTGCTCGACTGTTTGAGCACCAAATTCGGCAGCTTTAGTGGAGGAGGAGCCAAAATGGCCATTTGAATGAGCGAAAATGAGAGAGGTTTTTGGATTTTTGGTTTGATTAGTTAAAATTAAAACTTAAAAGTGTGATATGTAATAAGGGGGCTTTTAATCAATAAATTTGACGATTCAAGTGCAGTTTATGGTTAAATTGGTTGCTTCTATAGTCCCTGCACTCCAACTCATCGTCTTTCATATCAATCTCACACAAATCCATGCTTGATGCTGCTGCACCACTGCTTCACACTGAAAGCCCAGAGCTTGTTGACGTCTGTCTTGGTCATTGCCTTCAGAATCTGCGAAAGCCGCTTCACCAGGTGGATCCTATGGGAAGTTAGGCCCAAAATACTTACTTGCTGTCTGCTTGCTCCTAGCAGAGGTGCCTCTTGATGTAGGAGAACAACTGCTCGATGGGGTTAAGCCAGGGTGAGTACTCTGCATTGAAGAGGACAGTGACCTTGAACTTCCTAGCAGTCTCCAGCACCTCTGAATACTTGTGAATGACTGCGTTGTCCATGAGCAGCACGATCTTTTTATGGGCGAGATCTTTGTCTGTGCGCAGCTGGCGCAGGGTGTGATAGAGGAAGTTCTCGAACAGCACGGCATCGAAGGCCCCATCAATGATTTGACTAGAGATCAGCTGGTCCTTGGTGATGGCTGCCACAAAGCTCATCGAAAATTGCTATCTCTTAGTGGATTCCTTGGTGATTGAGAGATTTCGAG
>ARYC01004151.1:0-17136 GCA_000711775.1 Oxytricha trifallax
CTATCTGTGAAGCTTGCTCTATTCCTTCATCAAGAAGATGCCAGTACCAGATTTTTCTAAAGAGTTAAGCTGCAAATCTTACTTGAAATATTAGGGTGCTTCTGCAGCTCTGATAGACAGTTCTCACTTATCTTGATCCCTTGTTTATCCTTATCTTCTGAAGAGATGCTGTACCTTTTCTTATGAGATTCTTGAATAATTTCTTTCAAGTAATCACCTTTTATTGTTGCAAGTATGCCAAAGAAGTAGTTTCTTTCAGGAAGTTTATTTGACAACTGCTTCTTTGTAGGCAGGTACAACGAAACCTCTGGGTCATTCATTGCATTATCATATAAATTAGTCACAGAGATTTCAGGATAGTTTGGAATCTCTGCAAACTTTACATCTTAAGTTTTTAATGCTTTCTTCTCTTCGCAGAGTATGGCTCTTAGAAATGAAATTTTAGTACCTTCCATCGTTGGCAGGAACAAACCAACTACATAATCAAGATTAGCCACTATGAGTTCATTAGCTTGCTGCACCAGGTAGCGATGCAAATCCTACTTGCTTCTAAATCTTTGAATTAATTCTTGTGCTTGCACTCTTTTCATTGCATCATTCATTGACTCCATCTTGTTTACAGATCTAAGAAATGTTATTCAAATTTAAGTTTATTGATTTCAATTATAAACCTCTATAAAACTTACTATTAAATATGGGCATCCTATAGGAGGTCAACCTCTAAGAAGGATATTGAGAAGATTTTGAGAACTGGTTTCAAACTTGAGAGATTGATATCAATTTCTACTGTTTTAGTTCCATATTTTTAAATTTAAATTGGTACGTACTTAATTAGGAGCAGCTCCTAAAATCCTAGTACTTAATTAGGAGCTTTAATTAATGCTAGTACTAAATAAGGAGCACCCTAATTTTAATATATAATGACAAAATACCTCCTAAAGCAGTACGTACTTAATTAGGAGCAGCTCCTAAATTGGTACGTGCTATAATCAACTTATTATTGAAAGTTAATATGGTTACTTTATCACCCAGATTTAGAGCTGGATCGTCTCTTAGCATTCATATTTCTTCTATAATAATCTAAAAACTTCCCTTGAAACTTGTAGGCTTGCAAAGCTCTCATATAAGCTCTCAGTTATAGAGGCAGTTTTTATAATTTTAAATTCAAATTTAAATATGAGCGCTATCATTTTAAGAAAAACAACAGCACTTCCATAAAACTAAATGAGACTTACCTTTGGCAGCAATAAAAAATGTGATAACTGTGAGATGAATTCTCATAAGGAACTACCTGAGCTATCACTTGAGGTCTCTGTTATTAAAATAGAAATTAATAATAGAAAATAAATGACAAGTGTGTGGGAGACAGAGAGGAGGAGAAAGGTATTAATGAAATGCCTATACAAACTGAAGAAGTAGAAGTATACTTTTGTGAGTAGTGTGAGAGAGAGACTTCGCTCATAAATCTAGTTGGTATAGGCATATGAAATAGCATAGAGAAGCCAAGCCAACTATATACTTAAAGCACGATAAAATCGACGGAAAGTATGAGTGCTTCGAGTGCCATAAGCAGTATGCTCATATAAGAGATTTAAGGAAGCATCTTTTAAAAGCTCACAAGAAAGATTTAGAGATTGAAAAGCATGAAGATGAATTGAAGCTTCTAAACAAAAGAAAAGCAAGATAATCTTCGAAACTTGTAGAGCTTGAACAAGCTAGTGAATCAGAATATGTGAGGAAATCACGCAACCTACTAGCATCCGAAATCACAAAGATCATGATTAAAATTCAATACAAAAAGATTCCTGTTCTTGCCTAAATTGACCTAGACACTTCACTTTAAAGCTACCTTATATTAGAAGAATCTTTTGATAAGAAAGTTATCAATGATCATCAGTATGCATACAAGGTGTATCCCTTCAACTATCTCTTAAGTGATGATAAATACTAGATGGAGTTTACAAATGAGTATCAAGTACTCACTCAAGCAAAGTTCAAAGAGTGTAGATACTTAATAAAGTTAGATGCTGTTCTCTTTGCCAAGGATCATGTTGCTTTCAGACTCCCACTCTATGAAATGACCCAAAGAGATTTCATTACAGATCAAAGAAATCATAAGTAGCTTGGATAAATAGCAACTCAGACCATACAAGGTATAAAAGAGCTTCACAAGTTAGGGTTTGTTCACAGAGATTTGAAGCCAGAAAATATAATGATAAACTTCTCACCAGTAAGAGATGCAATAATCGATTTCAATAGAGCCTAAAGAGTGGAAGTATCAAGGCTTGGAACTGTAATGGGAACTCAAGGGTACTATCCAGAAAAAGAAGACTGGAGAGATGGTGACTTTTAATGGGATGTGTGGGCTTTAGCAGCAATAATAATAGAGTGCGATATGCCTCGCAACGATTACTACTTACAAGATGTGAGAAGGATGCTAAACAAAGAATAAAGCAATTTATGACAGAACAAGAGTATCTCAATCAATGAAACAAATGGCAGAATCAATAATAATAAAACCAAACTCAAGATCAGACATATAAATAGAGCAGATAAAGTTGTGGTTAAGTAAGATAAACTTCAGACCTCTACCACATGATCCTAAAGTGCTTTTTGAGTGATTAAATTAAATACATTTACTATAAATTTCACATTAAAACCTATTAATAACCCCAACCCCTAACAAATTCCCTACAAATCAAAGCACTTATAAACCTCATTAAGGGGTTTTGGGGTTTTGAATGGAAGCATAATATCCCTGAATTTTTTGCATTTATCATAAAAATGTCATATAGTAAGATCTTTATTTCAGAATTTTTTATTATAAATGTTTTATCTTCATATGAAATAAGCATTATATCAGATAAATTTCTTGAAAATTCAATTAATTTTAGTTTTAAGAACTTTTAATTGCGCTAGGTATTTTTATAAATATATTCAGAATTACTTATAACTTTCAAATAAATATATTAAAGATTACTATTTCAATTACTCATTATTAGTGTGCTAAACAACAATTAATTTAGGAAATCAATATTAAAAAAAATATTATGATGCCTAAATATACACTCTATGTATTTAGTAAATGCAGATACAAAATTTTATCCCTTTTTTATTTCTCTTATACTACAACAATTATAAACTAATTTATATAATTAAATTACAGGCAGTTTTAATTTATTTTTAATTTTTGTTTTTACTAATTGGTTTCCATCTTATCAATAATAATAGATTGGCAGATACTTTAGTATATTTTTACAGAGAGGAAAGGAAAATAAATTTTCATAAATTTTGTGTATTTTGACATATTTTATGAGTATATTTTACAATATTATAAATTAAAACACTCTTGAAGAAGTTTTGTTTCTCTACAAAGTCCTCAAATCAAGTTTGAACTTAATTTGAAAGACCTCTTAAAATAATTAAACATTATTAGGATCAATTTAATGGATATAGTTTGAAAAAATGGAAAAGTTAATCTGTGAAACTTGTGAGCAAGTTTTCAAAGTTCTCCGCATACCTTTTCAAGGCTGAACTCCAGTAGGTCCTCCCTATTTAGTAGTAAGATTTTATGAAGCTTAGTATGGATATCGATAATTTTAAATTTCATTAACATTTCTAGAAAGAGGAAGCAAGATGGAGTGTATGAATGATGCAATGAAGAGAATTTAATCTAAAGATTAGTAGGAAAATTTCGAAGTAAAGAGGACCTATATAGATACTTAGTTTAGCAAGGTAAACTTTTAACTAATAATAATAAATTAACTATAGTTGGATTGTTCTTGCCAACATAGGAAAGAACAAAAATTTAGTTTTTAAAAGCATTGCTAAGTGATCAGTAAAAGGCTTTTAAGACTAATGCAATAAAGATGATAGAGATACCACTACCCTGAATTATCTGCAATAAATCTCTATGATGATGCTATGAGTGATCCACATGTTTCAATCTAACTTCCATCAAAGCTGTAACTCTCTAATAAGTTGCTAGAGAGAAACTTCTTCTTTTGAACTCTGAAACCTGAGAACTTAAATGGAGTTATTTTTAGAAGTTCGCAAGAAACGATATATGAGATAGCGTGGGTGTTAGTGTCATTAGTGTGGGTGGCTCTGTGAATGTTAATGTTCCCTCTATGGAGGCTGTTGCTTGGATGGTACTTGCTTTAGATTATGTTCTCCCTCACTTTATGACAAGATCCTCTTGCCGTCACTCTGCCAATTTTTTTTTCGCATTTGGGTTCCGCGACACAAAGTGATTTTGGTTTTCTGATAATCTCTCGCAACTCTTACAGAAGTTAAGTTAAAATACTATATATATATAAGAGGATAAAATGTAAAGATACGAGTTGGAATCTAAAAATGCGCAATTTCCCAATTCTTAAAAAAATCAATATCGATAAAGAGGTACCAACAACATTTGGACACCTTGAAATTTTATTGACTTTCTGCTTGGGATAATAGAGTATTGCGAGTGCCGAGATTCGGTTGATAGAATGTCTAAATCGGATAGTTTCCAACCTTATCAATATTCAAGCTGTTGGTTGTTGTCAGGTAATTTAAGGGAGGAAAAAAACGCTCCATAATCTAGATAAATTCATTACTAATGGATTAGGATGAAGTGATAATAGGCGACGCAAGATAGGCCTCCAGTTAACTCAGCGAAGAGGCCTCCTCAGGCCAAACCAGCAAAAGTGTGATCGCTGCAGACAATGTCGATGCCGTGACTAATTACAGTAACGATGATCAGCTGGAGTAATTAAGAAAAATGGAGAGCTCTCCTGTTTAGGATATCCCTTAGGATAAATATTTTTCTGGTAATGAAAATAGCATTTGGCTAAAATCATAAAATTTGGTGAATTGTTTAAATTAGTAAAGTTAAATATTCAAACATTTTAAATTGCAGATTTACAACAGTGTAAATTGAGCAATACTTTGAGCTGCTACTGTTTAGTGCTGCAACCGTGCCCTGAGTTTTGCGCCATGTATCAGCACGAAGAGACTTCCCTTAGAGTTGATTTTGGAGGCCATGACTCCTCGCCCAGCCTCATGGTTAGCTTAGCTGGAGCTGAGAGCACTGACTGCAGTGGGGCCGTTCAATCGTAACTGGAGTCGAAAGGCAATAGATGATCCACTTATTTCTCAACAGGCATTCAAGAGAATCGATGAGCAATTCAATGCGATGTTGAGAAGAAATGACTTCCTCCATTCAATCATTATTATAAAGTGAAATAAATGATCAGACATTCACTGTCCCTACCTACAAAAGTCATATAATCGGACCAAGAACTCAATCATTGGAACATATCATCAAGATATTGTTTACAAAATGCAAATTGACGATTTAGCACATTAAACGCATAAATTACAGAAAATGTATTCTGTAGCCTTCCTCGAAATTTTTTGCAACTTTTTTTCGAGAAAGGCTACAAATATTATTTAATAAATAATTCATATAATAATAAACTTCAATCTTTATCTATTTTAAATAATTATTCTTTATTTTGTTTTATTAAGATATTTATAAGTAATCACTATAGAGAATATGTATTCACTTTTATATCATTAATCATTTAAAAATCACTTTATGCACATAAATTTAATTTTTTTTATAGATATGAATTTTGTTTTAATTAAATCTGAATTCGGTTTATTCACTTATTTAAAAAGATAAATATATAAATATATATATATATTTATTTTTTATATATTAAGAATTTAGAATAGTGTTTTTATTATATTTAAAGTTTAATTTATATATTTATCTTTTTAAATAAGTGAATAAACCGAATTCAGATTTAATTAAAACAAAATTCATATTTATAAAATAAAATTAGATTTATGTGCATAAAGGGATTTTTAAATGATTAATGATATAAAAGTGAATACATATTCTCTATAGTGATTACTTATAAATATCTTAATAAAACAAAATAAAGAATAATTATTTAAAATAGATAAAGATTGAAGTTTATTATTATATGAATTATTTATTAAATAATATTTGTAGCCTTTCTCGAAAAAAAGTTGCAAAAAATTTCGAGGAAGGCTACAGAATACATTTTCTGTAATTTATGCGTTTAATGTGCTAAATCGTCAATTTGCATTTTGTAAACAATATCTTGATGATATGTTCCAATGATTGAGTTCTTGGTCCGATTATATGACTTTTGTAGGTAGGGACAGTGAATGTCTGATCATTTATTTCACTTTATAATAATGATTGAATGGAGGAAGTCATTTCTTCTCAACATCGCATTGAATTGCTCATCGATTCTCTTTAACATCTCTTGAATGCCTGTTGAGAAATAAGTGGATCATCTATTGCCTTTCGACTCCAGTTACGATTGAACGGCCCCACTGCAGTCAGTGCTCTCAGCTCCAGCTAAGCTAACCATGAGGCTGGGCGAGGAGTCATGGCCTCCAAAATCAACTCTAAGGGAAGTCTCTTCGTGCTGATACATGGCGCAAAACTCAGGGCACGGTTGCAGCACTAAACAGTAGCAGCTCAAAGTATTGCTCAATTTACACTGTTGTAAATCTGCAATTTAAAATGTTTGAATATTTAACTTTACTAATTTAAACAATTCACCAAATTTTATGATTTTAGCCAAATGCTATTTTCATTACCAGAAAAATATTTATCCTAAGGGATATCCTAAACAGGAGAGCTCTCCATTTTTCTTAATTACTCCAGCTGATCATCGTTACTGTAATTAGTCACGGCATCGACATTGTCTGCAGCGATCACACTTTTGCTGGTTTGGCCTGAGGAGGCCTCTTCGCTGAGTTAACTGGAGGCCTATCTTGCGTCGCCTATTATCACTTCATCCTAATCCATTAGTAATGAATTTATCTAGATTATGGAGCGTTTTTTTCCTCCCTTAAATTACCTGACAACAACCAACAGCTTGAATATTGATAAGGTTGGAAACTATCCGATTTAGACATTCTATCAACCGAATCTCGGCACTCGCAATACTCTATTATCCCAAGCAGAAAGTCAATAAAATTTCAAGGTGTCCAAATGTTGTTGGTACCTCTTTATCGATATTGATTTTTTTAAGAATTGGGAAATTGCGCATTTTTAGATTCCAACTCGTATCTTTACATTTTATCCTCTTATATATATATAGTATTTTAACTTAACTTCTGTAAGAGTTGCGAGAGATTATCAGAAAACCAAAATCACTTTGTGTCGCGGAACCCAAATGCGAAAAAAAAATTGGCAGAGTGACGGCAAGAGGATCTTGTCATAAAGTGAGGGAGAACATAATCTAAAGCAAGTACCATCCAAGCAACAGCCTCCATAGAGGGAACATTAACATTCACAGAGCCACCCACACTAATGACACTAACACCCACGCTATCTCATATATCGTTTCTTGCGAACTTCTAAAAATAACTCCATTTAAGTTCTCAGGTTTCAGAGTTCAAAAGAAGAAGTTTCTCTCTAGCAACTTATTAGAGAGTTACAGCTTTGATGGAAGTTAGATTGAAACATGTGGATCACTCATAGCATCATCATAGAGATTTATTGCAGATAATTCAGGGTAGTGGTATCTCTATCATCTTTATTGCATTAGTCTTAAAAGCCTTTTACTGATCACTTAGCAATGCTTTTAAAAACTAAATTTTTGTTCTTTCCTATGTTGGCAAGAACAATCCAACTATAGTTAATTTATTATTATTAGTTAAAAGTTTACCTTGCTAAACTAAGTATCTATATAGGTCCTCTTTACTTCGAAATTTTCCTACTAATCTTTAGATTAAATTCTCTTCATTGCATCATTCATACACTCCATCTTGCTTCCTCTTTCTAGAAATGTTAATGAAATTTAAAATTATCGATATCCATACTAAGCTTCATAAAATCTTACTACTAAATAGGGAGGACCTACTGGAGTTCAGCCTTGAAAAGGTATGCGGAGAACTTTGAAAACTTGCTCACAAGTTTCACAGATTAACTTTTCCATTTTTTCAAACTATATCCATTAAATTGATCCTAATAATGTTTAATTATTTTAAGAGGTCTTTCAAATTAAGTTCAAACTTGATTTGAGGACTTTGTAGAGAAACAAAACTTCTTCAAGAGTGTTTTAATTTATAATATTGTAAAATATACTCATAAAATATGTCAAAATACACAAAATTTATGAAAATTTATTTTCCTTTCCTCTCTGTAAAAATATACTAAAGTATCTGCCAATCTATTATTATTGATAAGATGGAAACCAATTAGTAAAAACAAAAATTAAAAATAAATTAAAACTGCCTGTAATTTAATTATATAAATTAGTTTATAATTGTTGTAGTATAAGAGAAATAAAAAAGGGATAAAATTTTGTATCTGCATTTACTAAATACATAGAGTGTATATTTAGGCATCATAATATTTTTTTTAATATTGATTTCCTAAATTAATTGTTGTTTAGCACACTAATAATGAGTAATTGAAATAGTAATCTTTAATATATTTATTTGAAAGTTATAAGTAATTCTGAATATATTTATAAAAAATACCTAGCGCAATTAAAAGTTCTTAAAACTAAAATTAATTGAATTTTCAAGAAATTTATCTGATATAATGCTTATTTCATATAAAGATAGTACATTTATAATAAAAAATTCTGAAATAAAGATCTTACTTTATGACATTTTTATGATAAATGCAAAAAATTCAGGGATATTATGCTTCCATTATTATTCAATTCATTACATTTTAATTTCAATTTAAGTTATTATAAATATGTTACGTTGATTAATTACTTTCTACAATTTTTAAATTAAACATATATTATCGATATTAATTTTATTACCGAGTGCCCACTTTAATTTTATAATTAATATAATAAAATATATCAGCAAATTAAAATGAGCGCTATTCTTTTGAGAAGAGTGGCATTACTTGAGTAAAATCATTAAAAATTATCACTCCAGCAACCAAGAAAAGTAGAGACCAGAGAACCTTGCACTTAGATAAAGCCTATTTATGAATATTTTGATTTTTCAACCTTTGGGATTGAAATATAAATTAAAAAGAGGCTATCAATATTGATGAGAAGGTTGAACAACCCGCCATTGAACATTAAGCTTTATCAATCAAAGCAGACTATAATGCAAAGAATGCAATAAAGTTTTCCTCTACTAGTCAACTTAAAAGAGACACTTGAGAGATATACACAACGATAAGCCTAGGCTATACCTCTAGCATTAAAAGAAAGATAGGAAGTATGTCTGTGAGTTATGTGAGAAGCCATATTCTCATTCTAGAGACCTCAAAGTGCACTTAAAGAAAAAGCACAATCAAAGTTTTGTCTTTATTCATGAACCTACAGGGAATAGATTCCTCTAAAAGAGAAGATCAAGAAACCCAGTGGAGTCTCTTAGAGTTGAAGTCTAGAAGTAAGTTAAAATGAAGAAAGCAGTCAAGAACTTTCCAGTCTCTGAGATCAATAAAATCATGGTTAAAATAGAGGCAATGAAGATTCCCATATTAAAAATTATTGACTTAGATTCTTGCCTAGAAAGCTACCTCGCTCTTGAAGATAAAATAGAGAAGAGAGTCATTACAGATGACTAATATGCTTACAAGATATATCCTTTCAATTACTTCCTTGCTGATGACAAGTAATAAAAGGAATTTGCTAATGAGTATTATGCTCTTTAAAAGGCAAAGTTAAATGAGTGCAGGCATATCATCTAGCTTGATGCTATTTTACTTGGTAAAGATCATGTAGCCTTCAGGCTTCCTTTACTAGAAATCACTTACAGAGAATTCTTATTTGGCAATAGATGTCAGAGATAAATTAGCTAGATAGTATAGCAGATATTTGAAGGTTGAAGAGCTTCACAAGCTAGGTTATGTTCATAGAGACTTAAAGCCAGAGAACATCATGATGAACTTTCAGCCTCTTAGAGTTTATATTATTGATAAAATACGTAAAAATAGGAAATTGTAGAAATAAAATAATAAATAATTATAACCAATTCTCTAAAAGCATTAAGTTGTTGCCTTGCATTTTCCAAAAAGTTTTTATCTTAATAGTCTTCAGCACCATAATATAAACCCCAATTTTTTCATCAACAATCCAACACTTGATTTCGATGTTTGGCAAGAATTCGATGATTTACATGATCGTTTGACAGCGTCATTTGACGATGGTATGGCATGATCACTTCATGTCGATTCGTCGTCGATAGGTTTGAGTTGATGCCATCCAGC
The DNA here is from genome assembly GCA_000711775.1 of Oxytricha trifallax. Classification (NCBI taxonomy): domain Eukaryota; phylum Ciliophora; class Spirotrichea; order Sporadotrichida; family Oxytrichidae; genus Oxytricha; species Oxytricha trifallax. The sequence goes on from ARYC01004151.1 coordinate 10,220, forward strand.
AATCCATTCTCATCTCCTAGATCCTAAAATCTATTGCTCCATCCTTGATCCATCGGTGCCATCATTGGTAGCTGAAGCTGTTGGTCCATCGTTGGGGTGTTGGTGGACTTGACCTCTGCAATGCGCGGAGGTGAGAGAGGTTTAGGTAGTTTGACGATTGATTAGTTTAAACTTAAACTTAAAAGCGTGATATATAATAGGGAAGTTTTAATCAATTAATATAACAGTTCAACTGCTATTGATGCTAGTCTTGACTGGCGTCATAGCACCTGCAACTCCACTCATCGTCATTGATGGTTGACTCATACGAACCCATGTCTGATGGTGGTGCACCACAGCTTGACGCTGAAGGCCCACAGCTTGTTCACATCACTCTTGGTCATGGCTTTAAGAATCTGGGAGAGTCTTTTAACTAAGTGAATCCTATAAGAGGTTATGGTAACTACACTTACTTGCTGTCTGCCTGCTCCTGCTGAAGGTGCCTCTTGATGTATGAGAACAGCTGCTCGATTGGGTTGAGCCAGGGCGAGTACTCTGCATTGAATAGGACAGTGACCTTCAACTTCCTGGCAGTCTCCAACACCTCTGAATACTTGTGAATGACTGCGTTGTCCATGAGCAGCACGATCTTCTTCAGTCCAAGTTCCTTGTCGGTGCGCAGCTGGCGCAGGGTGTGGTTGAGGAAGTTCTCGAACAGCACGGCGTCAAAGGCTCCCTCAATGACTTTGCTGGAGACCAGCTGGTCCTTAGTGATTGCTGCCACAAAGCTCATGGAGAACTGCTGCCTCTTGGTGGATTCCTTGGTGATTGAGAGATTCTTAGCCATGGTGCCATAAGTGCCCAACCTCTGGCTGACTTGCTGTCTGACTGCTGCAATGGGAGTATAGTGTTGCAATGGTTGAGCATCGAGATTGTCAGAGTTTGCTATAGGTGCTTAGTCATTCATCTTGTTGGGTAGACTTAACTTAGTATCAACTAAATTAATATAAAATCGTATAGCTATAGATTACCTTCCCATTCCTTCACTATGACTTTACTGCTGCTCACTGCCTTGCTGGACAGCTGCAAGCGTCTGGGTGTAATGGCTGTCCAGTTGTCATGGCCTGTTGCATTGACCACCTCACTGCCCTTACGTTGGGTTGACTGCAGCCGGAGGCTGGCCAGGTTCTGAACCAATGGAGTGAGAGAGGAAGCCGATTTCAGAGGGGTCTATGGTAGGCTTGAAGGCTTCTTGGTGGAGCTCTATATTCTGATCGCGTCGAAGCGCTTCTCCAGGGATTTGTATTGAGCACTGCCCTCTGGGGCTTCCAAGATAGGTGACAGTTGAGTATACTTATATTTATGGCTGCACTTGACAGGGGTGACAGCAATGCTCTGCTCCCAGATATCCAAGATATGCTATTTCCTGGGTGGAAGATTTCCTACGTAACTTTGCAAAGATCGATTTCGAGTTTGGCCTTGGAATCTTCGATGGAACAATTCCAGATCCAGTCACTAATCGTTCAGTATTACTAACTTGGTCCTCCTAACCCAAGTTGAAATCTTACCCATCTTGACTACTCAATCTTGAGCTGCTGACGACACTATACTCAATCGGTTAGGCAACGATAGCAATACTCACCTACTGGTTCTCAGAATTGCTTGGGGGTCTCAGATTTCCAAGTTTCAGGTGATCTTCATCTTGAATTGCAACTTGGCTTTACAAAAGTGCGATGTCTGATCCCTTCCTTTGATCCTGCTCTCTGACCCCAGCCACAGTCGACATACTTGGTTCTCTGTTGGGGTAGCCAGCCAGCATCTCAGCATATTGTATGACATCGTCGGTGACGAGGACCTCGGTCTTGCCAACTGCAGGCGTCAGAGAGGAATCGTATCCACGACCTTCCTTATGAAGGGCAGCAGAATTGAAACTCCACTGCTTGGTTGGCAGGTAATCGCTCCTGAAGTTGGACTCGTCCACTGATATGATCACTGCGTCCTCCAAGAATAGCTGCGCGAGCAGTCAGGATACCCATAGCCTCTTCTCGTTGAATGATGTGTCTCTATACTTAGCGTTGGCGTTCTGGGCTTTGCCAAATCTCAAGTGGAAACTTTCCTTCAATACTTTCAAGAGAGTAGCAACGCAAGGTACTGTGAGGTTCTTGAATTCTTGTTCCTTACACTGCATTTCAAGCAGGCTATGATGCAGGCGCCAGCCTGTGACCTTGTAGATGCCTTGCTGTTAGAGCACGATGGCAATCGCCTTCAGCAACAGCGGGTTGCTCCGCGTATTCTTCCTCCCATTCTTCAGCTTTGGCTTCGGATTGAGCACCCGGTGCTCCACCTCCAACTTGAACTTTTCAATGGCTTTGTACACAAATCGTCGATCCACACCCATCTCAAGCGCAATGTCCTTGGGCTTCATGCCCTCCACCTTGTAATACTGCACTACTGAGATCTTCTTCAATGCCAGCTTGGCATCTCTGCGTTTGAGGTAAGGATTCTTGGATGATCCATTCATGGCTTCAAAGTTTGAATGATCCCCATTGAGTAATTCAGAACTCCCACCCTGCTTTTTCATGAAGGCTTGAAGACCTTGCCACAGCTCATCACTCTGCTTGATCTACAGGTTCTTGCGCATCACATTGGGGTATCTCTATGTTGAAGACTGCGATGGCTTTCTTATCAATCGTAGGTACTGCTCGAGGCCATAACACAGCTGATCATCAGTTGCCAAACTTTCAACATCGACTAACGATGACACTGCTCACTCAACATTCTCCAATGGCAGCCGTATGATTTGCCCACCCAGTATGCCCATCGTCGACGGTGGCACCTGCCCATTGTTGAGGAGGGTGCCTGAGGTGTAGGTGAGCTTCACTGGTTTGGGGTTGGAGGGGAAGTTGGTGCCCAGCACCACTGGTGTCCACTTGAGCACAGTCTTCGACTATGGCTTCAGCGCACTCGTCTTGATCTCTTCAAACTGTTGATTACTAAGAAACCCATAGTTCAGAATTGATTCTGACTAATAACTGTAATGATAGGAAGAATTAACTGACTATTCCTAATTGCTTATATATTGTGACTTTGATTCCATGCAAGTAGGGGTTTTGGGGTTTTGAAATAAAATAAAATATAAATAAATATAAAAGACTCAATACTAATGAATACAGTGAGGTGGGTATGCAAGCTGTTGATAGAGGTAAGGAATATATGACATTAATTATTTAACTATCTGAATTTAAATTTCAACATCACGAACTCAACATAAATCACTCTCACTCGTAGATCCATTCTTCCTTGTCACCACTCACAAACAGATAGGCAGTGGCATTGTCAAAGCAATTTGATCTCATCACAGTTCCCATGTTGAGAGCCTTCTTCAATCTTGCCATTCTAAGCTACAGGTGGGTGGAAGTAAATTCTAGGGTAAAGTCTTGCACGAGCTAGCTTTCTTTGAAACTTGACTCTTGAGATACTGTATAGTACCCCTGTGAATTTTAGTTGAGGGGTGAAGCAAGTGGCATATCAAGTTCTCATATCTCTTAGCGATGGCTAGAAGTTCCTCTCCCTTACTGGTCTTGATGTGGTACGCCCTAAGAGACTTGTTCTCATTTACCACTGTTTGAGATATGTAATGAGGCATTGATGCTGAAACGATGTTGATTTGTATGAGAAGCTCATGAAATGGTTGACTAGCCTCTGAAACACCATTGCTATGTACCATCCTTGTTCGAACAGGCTCCTGGCATTTTAGATTTACTTGGATGACGGCTGATAAGGTAATAGACCCTTGCGTGGTCTTTCTCTGTAGGTGCCAGGCTTCCAATTGATATGAGTTTTAGAATGAATGAAGTTGAACTTTGAGCAGCCAAGGAAATCAAAAATATCAATGTCAATTTTCTCATTGGTCCTAAGATTTTCAAGAGCCTCTGCACAGTCTGGGTTGACTTCGTCAAGATACGCTGCGAAAGTATTGTTGACGCATCTAACCAGTTGACTGTTAAGGTAAGACTCAAAGATAGAACGCCTTGTCTCTTACATCAATCCAATAACTTTGGGGTTCACAAATTCTATTGAAAATATGATGAGTAATATGTATCTTACTTATGGACTGCTCTTTGATTCTATTATCTAATAGACTAAGCATGGTTTGTGAATATACTAAAGACTTCAGAACATAAATTTGATCTGGAAAGAGCTTCATGTCTAGTGTCAGCAATTCATAGTACACTCCTTAGAGAATCTCACCTCTTGCAAGCAGCTGGTGTTGCAGGCACACCTAAACTAATAAGTATAGAATTTAATTACTGGTTTGGCTGGGATTGGAACATCATGCAATGATTTGAGTGTGCTAAGAATCTTCCAGTGAGGCTTCACCTTGAGATGCAGCTGCTTAAACTCCCATGACTTCTCTGGGAAGTTGAATACATCGCTCATATCATTCTCTTTAGTCTTTGCCACTTTCATTGGAGTTTTGACACTCTTAACTTTCTCTTCTCTTGGCATTATTATTTCAAAAGTTTACTACACCTCTAGTTTTTTATCTCTCTCCTCACCTAATGCTTGCACTAACTTCTGCTCTTCTAACTCAAGATTTACAGCATGTTAGGATGCAATGTGTCTCTTAAGAGTTCTCTTGAGTAGACTCTTTCCACAGATCCCACACTATGTTTGTTACGATTGACTAGCAGCGTTAATATACCTTGTAAAATTATATAAAATGTATTCTTACTTTTACGATACTGCACTCTATGGTTTACCCTTCTACTTGCTCTGGAGGTAAGGAATCATAAACTATATTAAATTAAAATTATAGTTTAAGTCCATGTGTTATTACTTACTTGTATACTAAAGTGATCTAGTATACCATAAGTTAATATTGTCACACTGTAGTAAAATTTCATACACAACTGTGTATAAAGCTAAGGTAAGGTAGTGTTAATGTTGATATGTGTAAATACTATACCTGGTTATATAGACTCATTGCAGGTTGTCAAGGAATGTATAGACGTAAAGGCATCTACTGATGCAGAGGTAGTAGGTTTGAATACACAAAGGGTATCAGTAATAGAGGGACATGATTTGTATAGTTTAAGTTTGTATTTGATTTAATTATAAATTATTACTTTATCAATAAAAACTTATTATATTTCACTCTTTTTAATAAATCCTCCTACCCCAACACCTCCACTCTAACTTAATATACTTATAATGACGTTGGCGAGCATGCTCGATCAATGTGTATCATTATTGTGGAAGTAAACATTGAAATTCAAAGTTGAAGAATGATTGCTTTGGTCAAGTGGAAATTCTATAAACCAACCTTTTAGATCGGTAGGTCTAGACCTCCAATTTCCGATCTGAACTCAAGTCCTAATGACCCTCCTCATTTCCAGCGGATGCACTTTGGATTTCAACTTGGCCTCTCAGAGCACTCCCAAACCTATTTCTAAAAATCAGGAAGATGGTTTGCAACATTACTAATACCATTTGGCTAAGAAAAAGTGGTCGGAACCGCGGATTTAGAGGGGTGGATATTATAATATTATCGCCTATAACCAAAACTACTAGTAATACCCCTAACAGATTATACAGTATGACTTATATGATTTTACAAAAATTATTTTCCAATCTCCTCCCCATCCCACCATCCCAACCAAACATCGCTAATACACTCTAGATCGACGAGATAGAAGGAAAGAAGCCGATCGGTGGTGGGAGAGGCCATATCCCATCTTGAAATGTCAGGGAGGTCCTAACGGCCATTTTGGCCTAGAAATTTTCAAAAAAGTGCCTCCTCCCCACCCCTTGAGTCCAGCCCAGCTCTACCCCATGTGATGTCTATGATGGCTAATTGATCATAAGCATTGATAACATTGCTCATTACTAATAACAAGTGACTATAGGGCAGACTGAGCAATAAGGGATGTGATAGGATTCAAATACCAGGCAAATGGTATTATTTGGACTTATTTGGCCTTAAGACCTAGAATATGGAACTTTTCCAGAACAGCACTTTGGCTTGGCAAGCTCTACGACCCCCCCACCTGACTTTCAGAAATTTCGTTAGGATAACTAGGTATTGATGCTGTTGATAAGAAAATAACATTAGGATATGGTAGAGATGATAGGGTAAGCCGAGAGGGCAGTAAACCAGCCCAAAAGTCAGGCTTCGGCTTGGAATTTAAGGTTAAAGTGAAGAATATTACTTAAAAATAATACTATAACTATTCAAACATGCCTCGCTGAGGCTCGATCGCTTCCAAGCAACCCTTCCCCAGTGCAATAAACACCAGAGATTGGCGCCCTGGCCAGAGGACCCCTCGACAGATAAATATGGCTGTCAGAGTCAGGTCATAGCCACCACACAAAAACCCTAAAGACTTTAAACTAGAAACTAACAAACAACTAAAACACTGTGAGCCAGGTATTAACCCGGCCACCACTTAGCTTGGGCAACGAAGACAAGAAGTAAAACAAACAACCAACAAACAACTAGAAGTAAAGGTGACCTGCTGAGACGACTTCTCAACTGCTGTTGACCTATAGTAGTTAAGAGTGTGAATATCACTTACCAATACCAGAGTACACTATCAAGTAGCAGAGTAAAGTTGGTAGAAAGCTGAGCTCAGACCAGCTCTAAGTTTAAGTAAAGTAAAGTAAGTACAACTACCAGCAACAGCCCTGCAAAGCCCTCGGCGAGGATACAGCCTGAGAGTCTTACGCCACTTCGGCCTTCAGGGTGTGTATCCCAGCACCCTTGGAGTGAGAGTCTCGTACAGAGCTTAGGATTGCTGGGTTTTTAATCATTAAAGTTGCTGGTAAAAAGAGAAAAAACTTTAGCTAGCTTTTTTAAAAGCGTAAAAAACAAGAAAAACTAAAACAACTAAGCAGTTTTAAAATCACAGCTGATGCTAAAACTATCGAATGATTTT